>JANHGL010026316.1:2460-23578 GCA_024611195.1 Ceyx melanurus | reverse complement strand
ATCAGTTTTTTTGTTGTTGTTGTTGTTTTGTTTGTTTGGTTTTTTTTTTGAGTTGGTCACTGTGGTAGGTTGAATTTCCAAAGCTCTATAGGGGTCTGCCATAAAAATGCAACCTTCCCCCAGATTTCATTAGTACTTTTGATAGAAACATAATTTAATCTCACTAATATGTCAAGTTTATAGTAGTCATGGTGCATACAATTTTGATGGCAGAAGGTATTTTATTAACAGTAGCAGTGTATCAGTTCTGCTTCAGCTATATAATTTTCTTTGAAATTGCACATAGCTGGCTTATGGAAACTGTGGGGGCTATCCACCTAACAATCTATAAAAAGCTTGCATACTTGTAATGGTTAACTTAGGGAAATATTGCATAAAATGCTTCTGACTATGCTGAGAATTCTACTCCTGTCATGAACAGATAAGGTGACAAAATGAAAGAGCATGGACTTACTTTGTATGCCCTATTCCTACACAGCGTGTACTTTATTGAGCATTTTCAAAAAGTAGTTGAGAAATACAAAAAGTAGTTGGAAACCAAAAAGTGCTAGGACAAATCTTCAGTTTTCTACTGCACAGTAGTTTTTGCTGAAAAGTTATGTCTTCTTGCTCTACAATATATTGGCTTTATATTACCTTATATTGCTGAACAGAAATTCAGAATAACTCATGCTTGATGAAGCACTTCTCAACTGAAATTTGATTTCTTAGTTCATAAAAAAGTAGGACAAAAAAGAAGAAAAAGTAGAGAAAAGTATTGCTAGCCAAAAGTAGACAGATTTACATTTGCATCACTTTTTATAGCGTTAGTTCAGAACAGCTTGGTCCTGTAGAACATTTTGTTTTCAAGCTTATATGTGTAATAAAACACTCACCAAATAATTGATTAAATATGTCTATTAATGTGTATATGTTAACATCATATTTCCCTAATGATATTGTTTTGGAATTAGCTTGTAGATCATGTTGAATATAATTAATTCATATGAATATAAAACATGGAAAAGACTTTAAAAATGTTTGCAATTCAGTCACATGGATGTCTTTTTTTTTTTTTTTTAACAGAAAAGTAAAACACTTAGACAAGTTTAACATCTAAAATTAACATACAGCTTTCCCTCATCCTCAACCAACTTCATAATTTTTCCCTATTTTTCTCAGAGAGGATTTTCTCCTGAGACAATAGGAACAGACTCTCTTTTTTAGGCAAATTCTCATAATCACTGCTTGCTTCTCTTTGTTGTAACTGGAACCTCTGTTCTTGTCTCTGGGATTCAAGGTAAAGAACAATGGGATACAGAATCTGTGTGGAAAGAAAACAGAGAGCTGATGAGTTTCCAGAAGGACTCACCTTTGCTGAAAACTCCATCACAAAATCGTATGCTCAGGGTTAAGGAATTCAATATGGTTGAGTGAAACGTGTTGATGTTTTACAACGTAATCCTGGCGCTCATATCAGGAAAGTGTAAACAGAAAAAAAAAACAACCAGCGGAAATCTCCATCAGTGTGGAGATCCTGGATCACCATGTTTCTTCTATTTTGCGGCAAAGGTAATAGGAAAAGAATATGCAAAGGAGATCAGGTATGGAGAAGAACAGACTTTCAGAAGAAAAGGTTTAATTTTCCACTAGCCTTAGCTTAGAGGTTGTACTCTTCTCTATTTCTGCACCTGTTTCCCCACTCATTTTCTCAAAAAGGTCAATGGTTGAAAAATGTGACACTCCATGACTCACTGCTTTTCCTCCTCCTCCTCCTGTGAAAGGCATGACAAATGAGAAGGTGGCCCTGCAATGATTTCGTTTTGAGTATTCAAGACACAAGTACTGCTCAAGGATTTCAGTTTTCATGACACAAACAGTTTAAATCAAATTGTCAACACATGCACTAGACTGTCAGCTTCAGTAAATATTGATTCCACGATTGCACTGCACAGGCATATCAAAAACAAATGTGTGTGCTTATGCAATGTCCCACTTCAGCCTTTAGTCAACTAAAATTAATCCTAATCTCACTATGAAGTTCCTTATGGTGAGAATTGACTAGGCATGATCTGGCTTTCTATGAATTCGCATATATATTAGTTCCTGTGCAGGAAGCAAAAGGTACCATAACACATCTTCTTCGGTTATGTCTTGCAAAAATATAATCTGGCTTGTGGCAAATAGTCTCTCAGTATCTATGTCTCATTTTTAACCTAGACTTGACAAATTACATCAGTTTAACAGAGTTCTCATTCAAATATCTCACTTTCATTGATGTTTTATTAGTTCCTAGTCTTGGGAAACAATTAGCTTCTATAATGATAGAAACAAATACCATGGGTTGTTGAGGTTTTTTTCTGATTTGAACTCTCATATTGAGTAATTACCACAGCTATGTCCATTATTGTTACTCAAATCCTCACATACTCTAAAAATTTTAAATGTTGAGCTGCTAAGAATTGCTTTGCGTGAAAATTATTTGGACACAGCTAATATTACCAAAGACTAAAATAAAGATGTTGGGAAAAATGTTATCTTGTCTAAACCTCTAGTTTCTTGTTACAGTATCATAAAAATGCTATAGAGAATCTTGCCATCATCTAATTGTATTGGCATAATGGTTATTGTGAAATAACAAAATTAACTCATGCATATTGTTTATAAAACTTAATTGCAGAAGTCAATAGATTTAATTTCATTCAATTATTTTTAAAAAAATAATTAAGTAAATTAATATGATATTTGAAAACTGATGAATTTTCATGATACCCGATTGAAAGTTTAGAGAACATTCTTGTGTTATGGTTTTTGTTCATTTGTTTGATGGTTCATTGTTGTCCTTCTTGTAATATTAATGAATTATTTTAGTACTCTTTGTTTTAAATTAAAAGCATAATGTACTGAAATTTCTGGTTATTCTGATACATCCCATTTCCTGCTATACTCTGGTATATTGTCCTCTGCTGGTTCTTTTAGGTCATAATGAAACCTGTGTTTACCAAGCTGAAATCAATAAATTTAAAATGGACAAATTTGCCTTTAAGCAAATGCCAATATTCATTTCTAGTTAAAGCTAAAATATGAGCAAATGCGATCTTCCAACTAGGAACTAAATTTCACCTTTAAAACCCCTATTTTAATTGTAATATAATCCTATATATGTGTTAAAAACTCTAGAAAAACAAAATTACATTTTAATTAAAAATTAATTAGCATATGTTTTGGATCTCAGCAATATCAAAGCAAAATTCCTTCTCAGGTGAACTTAAAATATGGATCTTTCTCAGTGGTCTTCGTTATTTTACTTTACCGCAAAATTAAGGTTTGTCTATTTTCCATTCAGTGCTGCATGTGGGCTTTATGTTGTTATTCTGTCTGTTCCCAGTAGGAAGAGAAGAGAGTAGTCAGAGCTTAAAAAAAAAAAAAAAAAAAGGAATTTTTTTAATGGAATGCATTTATTTCTCTTGCTGCACTACATAAAAAGTATTAAAAATAAAGTAGTGCATAATGAACAAAGGAGGACAAAGAAAATTTAACCCTGATGCCAATAATCATTTTCCCTATTGAAAGGAGATGAAAAGTGCGGTGTTTTTGACTAAAACTATGACTGGCTCCATCAGCAGTATGAGCAACATTGATGTCCCTAATGTCCTTATGGTACCTCTTATGACCAGGGTTTCTGTAGAATTCAGAAGAAAATGTTTCAATGCATTTTTCTATCACCTTCTTAATCACAGATTAAGTATATATTATTAATATAGAATATTTTTAGGATTTAAAAAAAAAAACAACCTAAACAACCTACACCACGTAAACTCCTTGGCATGCTTATAAATCACTAACTGTAAGGATCTTTTGACTCCCTTCCTGCTTTGTATTTTCTATCAAACTTTTCCCAGTGAGGATATGGTTACCATACAGGAGAACTGAATATTGCATTCCTTCTTATCCAGCAAATTACTCTTCACAAGTACTCTAAAATTCAGTCAATGTGAAGGGTGAAGTCTCACCAAAGTCAATGGAGCTGTGCCATCAGTTTTGGATTTAACTAATGACCTCCTTGTCTTTTTTGGCTGATATGACCAACATTGTCTTGAGACAGCCTAGCTCAGCAATTTCTCACAAGACTCTGGTGAGACTTAAATGGATATATACATATATAATTTAGGGCATATTGTAATTTTTATTATTTCCAACTGTTCCTTAAATGCACACATAATTTCTCAAATATGTGCTGCCTTCTATTTGAAAACCTCTTGTGTTCCATTTTTAAAAATGTTTGTTATATAGAATATTTTTCAAATAGTTGTCTTCTTGTAAACCACATAAAATGTTGGCAAGCCATGAGTGATTACTTTGGATTTAACTGAGATTTGTAAATAATTTACGTCAAAAGAACTATTTTGCTTTGTTGACAACAGAGTTAATTGTCAACAAAGAGGGAAATGTGCAAACAGGGACAGCATATTGAAAAACAGACTGCAAACACACAGAGAAAGATAGACTTAGATCACAGGAAAGAAAATGTGTTTGCAGAATAAATTGCTTGTAAACAAACATGCTTTTAAAGAAAAAAAAATTTAAAAAAAAACATAAAACCAAAGGGAAAAAAAAGCCAGCACCAAAAAAGCGAGCTTGTTTATAGCTCTAGGAACATAATATATGACAAAAATAAGCATCAGTATTAAAATGACATTAAGGTGACCAGAAAATCTTTTGGACAATAAGTCCAACTAAAGTATCTGACTAAATCTAAAAGTCTGTGATTGTTAAGATGCTGGAGTGAGTTAATTTGAATAAGAAAAAATACAACAGTAAAAAAATTTTGAATGTAAAGAAAGGTTGGAATCTTAATGAGATCTCAGGGCTGTATTTTACTGGTATGTACATTTTTGCTTTGTTAACATTAAGTTTCATACCTCCAACACAGTTTGTCAGATAAATATTCCTCCTGTGAGTGCTGTAAACACCAGCCTTTCTGAGTGATGGCAACTATGAAGAGGAGTTGAAACGAAGTGGTCACATCAGTTAACATGGAATGGGTAAGTCATTTCATCCATGGCACATTGCAGTGCAGAAGATAATTCATTAGGGTGATTCCCCCTGCTTATTCAGACGTTCACTGTTTTCATCCATCACTCGTAAAGGATTCAATAACAGCATAATAGAAACAAAAGCCCTTGTCAAGGTGGCATGGGATTCTTGGCTAATATCCAGCTAATAGGAATGAACAAGGTCACAACAGAAACTAATTTGGCATGGCAATTTGAAAAGTGCCAGTGTGCTCCCAGGTTGTAAAGTAAGACACTTTTATCTTTTGCCTGTGTACATATGTACGCAATCAAGTGTAAACCCCTTAAATACTGTGTTCTTTAATGTTCTTATTAAAAAGGTGCACTGTCATTTCAGTTCTAAGGGTGGGAAGAGGCATCCTGTTCCAGTTTGTCAGTTGAAGGATGGGTTGCTCCTGTCATCAGTTCTTTTCAGGAGAAATGAAGTATGTACCTGCACTATATACAGTAACTGTTTCCAAATGAAACACCATCACTTGAATACCTGACAATTGCTTTGGGTGTTGTCATCTACTTTCTGTTACATTCAAATCTATCACACCTTATGCAAAAGCAGAGAGGTCGCCATGGCAACTTTATATCCCTAAACTTAGTAAGAAGGTGAAAAACAGGCATCATTTTACCTCTGTCTTCTTTTTTTTTTTCTATTTTATTGGGAAACACTGTCCATTAGATGTAAATATAAAATATTTAATAGTAAATTTCTTTTATTTTCTTTGTTTCCCATGGAAATATTTTCTTATTCAACTTTTTTTTTCTACTAGGATCTAATATATGTGTATATTATACATACATATAAATGTTATACTCTTTTCAGAAAGAAAAGAACCTATCACAAACTCTTGACACAGGACACCAGCAGGTAAAGAGTTATATTCAGCAAAAGGATTAAACATTTAAAAATAGGGTTTCCGAAAGGATTTAAAGGCATCAGACGCCCATCACTGATTGAATTCAACTCCTTTAGGCTTTTTGGAAAATTCTGGACAAAATGGTGATCATAAATATACATAGACGGGTATTTTTTCATGAAGAAAGAAATATTAACATAATAGGAATAAAACATCAAGTTTTAGGACTTAAAGCAGCTAATAACTGATTGGAATAGAACAACATTTTCATTTTATGAACATACCATAAATACTTTTTTTGGTTCCCATTACCATTGATATGTAAGTAAAAGGGATTTCTTTAATTAAGACTCATGCTAATTTCAAGTGCATCTCAGTAGCTTAATTTTTAGGTACATTACACTAATTTTTAGTTATGACTCAGTAAAATTGTCAAAACCACCTTTATAAATTATGTTTCTTTCTCCTTTTGAGTGCATGTGACAGTTACACAAAGATTGTATTTGACTTTTGAAAGCCTTTATGTCAGTAAGTGAAATTAAAAAAAAAAAATGAAAAGGCTTTCAACTAAAATCAATAAAATTGTTAGTGGTCATACACCTCCAAGTTATCCTCACTTATACTAATAATAGCTTGTGTTTTCTTTCTTCTGAGAGCATATCCCTTTGCAGTGATTTTGGCAAAAGCATTTTATCAATAAAGTCCATTTATCTCAATTGCCATTTAACACACTCTTTTAACAAAATGACATCAACTGGCTTGAATTTTCACGATTATTTAACTGTATTAGTTTTCATTGCATAACCTGTAGCTATAGGAATGCATTGCCATTCTGTATTCTAGGATCTCTGCTTTTATATTTATGTTGTTGTATCATTTCATAGGGCTATACACTCATGTCTGGACTGTGATATTTCTTATTTTCTGTATACTCTTGCTTAAACCAGTTCAGTGGACTTCCTGTGCCCATATTTACATTACTTAGAAATGTAACTGGAATAACACTAGAATTAAGTTCCTAACTCTGCATAGTTATGCATCCTTTCTATTTTCACAGCCTAATTTTTTGGAGGAGGGAGGGGGGCAGTGGATAAAAGAGAAATAGAAGAATCACAGTCTGTATAACTATTTCTTTAAGAAAAAAAATCAAACAAAACATGCATATTTGGGAAGTATATGCTACAGAATTGATAAAAAGATGTGATTCTGCTTCAGGTTGATTTTTACCTGCAGCTTTATTCAAAATTTAGTAAAAATAGGGTCAGCCTTTGAATACCGTCAATTTGAATTAGACTGACAGAAACTGGACTTTAGTAAATTAAAGAGGAGAGCCATGAAATATTGAATAGATTTTGATCATGGTATGAAATAGATATTATCTTATTTATGAAATGTATTAATTAATTCATTAACAATTCACTCATGAGCCCAGCTACAAGGCCAGATGAAGCTCCAAGTCTAGATAGAACTTCTTTAATGACTGAGGGTATCTGTATCACTAAGCTGCTTAAGGGTAAAGATAGATAGATAGATAGATAGATAGATAGATAGATAGATAGATAGATAGATAGATAGATAGATAGATAGATAGATAGAACTACTGACAATTCTTTCTATCTTGGTGAAAAATTAACAGATAGACAAAGACAGGTTCTCTGTCCTACACTAGTGACCAAAATGTAATTTTTAGTTAGTCCTGCCTAACTTCAGCACTATAGAATGTTAGTAATGCAAGCAGAGAGGATTTCCTTTTCTCCAGGCAGATTGGTGCCAATCATTTAATATCCTCAGGCAGGGATATTGTAACTGAGTACTAGAGGACAAACAGTTCCTTGCCCAGAGGATTTTGTTTGTTGGAGCCTATGGAGTACCATGTTTGGAAGTAGGAGTGATACAAATTGAATGCATGGATGTTTTCATTTGCACACTTCTTTATCATGACACTTAATGGTGAGTCAGCAGTGCAGGTGATATGGGAGGAAGAGATGGACCAAAGGAAAGTCAATAACATTTTATTACCTTCTTGAAGGTTCAATTAAACTTTGTAACTATAACAGCTGATATTTTGTGTCTAGAGTGGCATAGATTACGTGGTATCAGGCATTATGAATAAGCTTGGTGAGACTGTGTAATAAGTAGTTCACAGGTGCAATGTAGATAGAATTACCAAGGGTTATGAGAAATACCTCCAAGAAGATTGCATTACATATTATATAATGCTGAGTACTTGAGGATAAGTAAAAGCAGTTGCTGTTAAAAAACTTTTGTCATATTTAGCATAAGAAAGTTGTAAAATTCAAGTCCTGAAATGTTCAGTCTTTGCAATAACTTAAAAATATTTTGTTAGGTCTTCCCAGGTGTTTTGTACAATTTAGTTTTATTGCATGTATTTGAAAGAAATTTTTTTTTTACCTGAATATCTATTCACTTCCTGTATCAAATTTATAGTAAATACACAAAATGGGGCTAATTGGAATCAACTATATGAAATATCATACAGTCTTAGAAGAAAAATAACAAAATTATGAAAGAAGCAATTTCTAAGTATATGATACAGTTCATATAGATAGTAATTTGTATATAGTGTTGGATATAAAGATTTCTTATAAAAAATGCTGAGTGACTATGGATATGACAATTGCTTGAAGACTAGAAGGAAATTGCAATGATTACAAAAAATTTTTCAGTGGTTCTCATGTTTATGGAATCTTTGGTGGGATGTTTCTGTGAAAAAATTAACAGCTGTCTTTTTAAAGCATTAACTGAAATCTTGTGTGTGGGTACTGTCTTATTTAGCATATACTTATATGGAAGTAACTTTCTTACTGATAGATTTTCACTATTGATTTTCTTGTAATCAAGGAGTTATTTCTCTTTTCATTAAAGAGATATCTTTAAGATATTACTTTTCTTGGTACTGTTAATGTCTGCCCCCAGTTTTCCTATAGTAGTCTAGTGTGGATTCTTGAACAGAAACTTAAAAAAAAAATCTTCTACTTACTCTAAGAATTTAAGAGAAAATTAATTTGAAATGTTACACTGGAAATCCACATTCTGTTGAAATCTGGACATAGCTTCATAAATGTTAAGGTATGTTTCAGCTTAGAATTCTCTGACTTCCACAGAGGCATAAAAATACAGACAGAAGGTCATAGGTCAGTCTCTAAAGTCAGCATTCTGACTGAGAATGGTGTGAAGACACATTGTGCTGTGAAGAACCTTTAAGTGACAGGGAAGTTGTTTCTACCTAAAATTGTCACTTGTGTATTTTTAGGAAATAGTAGAGAGGTAAGAAAGGTAAAAAACATAAAACATGTTTCTTATCTTTTTTTGCCTGTCTTTATACTGCGTATTATAAACAGTTGCAATGTTTCTGGTCAGCTCTCCAGCCTGGTTCCATTCTCTACAACAAAATTAATGTGTTTGTATCTTATGTGCTAGAAAGTAAGGAGAGCATTAGTCTAGTTTACAGTACAAATTTTCTGTGAGACACTTGAAAAGCTGGATGCAATTGGAAAAAAAAAAAAACATAGAACCCTTAGGATGTTATCAATGTTATATTTTAGAATAATAAGATTAGAAAGATTTTTTTGAAATAAACATTTGGGAACATTTAATTACAATCTATAAATCAAACTCATAGGTATATATAAAGATAGAGTCATATTACAGTCAGGGTACTTAATCAGATTCTGAATCAGTATTGGGTCACAGACAAAAAAAAAAAGATCTATCTGTAAATCCAAAATCTTGTTTTGTATGTAAGTGATACTGTGATGCTTGTCATACATAAGAAATATGCCTTATTGCCTAATTTGGTTAATAACTAAAACAGCAGAAGTTCAGAGTTGCCCTCCTGAAATTACTAAATTCTCCAAGTAAATTCTTAGTGGAGGTGGGGGGAGGAGAGAGAGAATGAAATGGAATTATTTTCACAATGGGGTTCCAAATGTTATTTTTTAATTGGCCTCCTCTGATTAAAAATGTGAAAATATTTACGAATAAAAATAAAATGACCAGAAATGGTAGCTGTCTCTTCTTGTGGTAAAAAACTGTAAGATAAAGCAATTCTTAAGCAATGGCATTTCCATATAATCACACTTCTGGCTTCTCATCTGGCATGTTATGGAACATATTATTTATCAGTGCTTTATTCCAGTCAAAGTAAATTATGCTGTTTAATTTTGAATATCTAGTCTCCTTTTGTGTCCCACCAAACTTTGATCTAACCTACAGACTTTGATGATGAATTTCATGGCTCATTTATACAGTGTGCAAAGGAATATTTGAATTTGCAGTTTGACATTTGTTGCCTTTTCATGTTCTAATTAGGATAATCCCCACTTATCCCACTATGCTGCTATCCTCATTTGCTCTCTGATGGAACACTACAATTTCACCAGTTTGTATACTGGCTATTATGGGTGGGGGTTTTTTTGCTTAACCCCTGAAATTTCTGGGGGTTAAGCAGTGCTAGGTGAAATAGGCAATTTTACTGGACTTTCTACAGAAGAAGGAGGGAATATTAGAATATTTGAATTTAATCTAGAAGAAGGAGAGAGGGCTAGGATATTTTAACTTGAGTTAGGGGATGATGTCTTCAGGTAACTGTCCAAGCAATAAGGCTGATGGTCCGCAATAAAATGGTACAGAGGCAAGTTGCAGTGTGAACTCAAACCTCTTGTTTCATAGATTCATAGATATTAGGGGTTGGAAGGGACCTAGAAGATCATCTAATCCAACCCCCCTGCCAGAATTGTTTCTTACGTTAAACTTGTGGTTTGTCTGGGTATTTATTTTTAGCTTTTATTTTTATTGCAAGTAAGAATGTGGCAATTTCAAATTGCAATTAAATAAAAATATAGGCAAATTTCACAAGTACACTGTTTTCCATTTCTTTCTCTTCAGAAAACAAAGGTCTTATTTTTGGAAGTTGTGAAATTTATCACACTTGCAATATTACATACTAACAAATCCTAGGTTTATATTCCTGCTCTGTATTATTTTGTATTTGCCTGTATTCTTCACTTTCCCTTGGTTTAGACTAAAGTTCAAGTTCAAATACATGTGCCAAATTAATTTTTCTATTGGTTGCTTTAAAACTGACATCAAAAGGCAACAGCAGAAAAAAGTTTTCTCACTGAAATAAATTAAGACATAAAGTCAAGGATATATACTGTTGTTTTAAAGAAAATCATTGTAAGATATTGAATATTTTGTTCTATAAGGAACAGGAAAAGAAATAACAGTATGAAGTAAACATGTACCTTATATGGGGTCTGTAGTGATTTATATCATTTAGCTTTGATTGAGTACAGAACTAAGTGGTATAAGATCCACTCTGTAATTCCAGCTTTTTATTAATTGATCAGTAGTCAGTAAATTATTATATCTTCACCCAGTATCACTGCTGAATTTCCAGATCATAAAAATTGGAATGAACAAAAAATATTGGTTGCTTACTTTTAAAATATTTCCAGGTTGCAAGATGACAAGAATATGGAGATCCTTAGAGACTCACTTAGTCTGTATAGAAATAAAAGGTCAATTATTGCAATGAACAACTTAATCTAGATTGATTGCAAATGGAGTCTGAGTATTCTATGACACTGTTGTGACCCAGATCATAAAACCTGCATAAATTAATTAAAAATTGGCTACAACTGGGTATTTAGCTAAAAGGTCTTTTTGAATAGTTAGTGAAAAAAACCATATACACCAGAGATTACTCATTTTTCATCTCAGAGATGGCAAAAGTGACATACAACTCAGTGAAAATTGAGCACTAATCTGTATCATAGATTTCCACATGCAATATCTTACTTTTAAGAACTTAAACTCTGTTGATTTATAGTGAAATAGATTAAGATAAATTGGTAGAAAGTGATTTGTTAATAAAATATGAAGATGTCTTCCTTTAACTTTCAGAGGAAATTCTAAGAGTAGCAGACTGCTATGTATCAATTGTTACTGTAAAAGTTACAAGAGGTAGTATCTACAAGAGATAGTATATAATTGTTAACATGAAAGAAATAGAGTGTAATTGAAAGATAAATTCATACATATGTGAAAAGATAGCCTTAATTATTTGAATTTTCAAAATATAAATAAACTTTTAAAAATGCACTTAATAAGTTGCAGAGAGATTTGTATATTTATTTTACTCTAAGAAATAGCTCAATCCTGTAGCGTTTGGTGGTTTTTTTTAAGCGGTCTTTCAGACAAGAGCAAGAGCACAGCATCAGAACATAATTTACAACTCAGATTTTAAGCAGACTTCCAATTACGGTTGTTTTGCACGGTCATCTATATTTGTACCACAATTTTGTTCTAACTTTTACAAAATATAACACTGTTTTGAAGGACACATATTATGGGGAGAAGTGATAAACTGAGGGACAAACATAGCTAGATTGTCAACCAGGAGAAATATCATAGTCAATTAAAATATCTTCTGACTGAGTCCTGATTTGTTTTAAAGAATCTGGTCTTCAGAATGGGAGAAATTCAGTGTGAATGGAAATTCTCTTTCGTTTTGGAACAAAGTTTGTTCAAAGGAACTAATTTTCTCATATGGGTAAATGAAATGTCTGGAGAACAGGTTCAGGCAACAGAAAGAAAGTGCAGGGGTCCTCTAATTATGGCCAAATGCAAGAATCAGAAACTCAGTTTGTTTTCTTCAGAAGAAATAACTCTGTAGAGACTTCAAAGCTGTTGCTACAGTCTGAAATGTTTTATTCAACTTGAAGTGCAAGGTGATTTATTTTAGGTTTACTGTTGTTTAGTCCTTTTGTTTTCTTTTTTTTTTTTTTTTTTTTCCTTGCATTTATATCAACTGGTAAATAAGAATTGTAGCTAAGGAAGGAAGGAAGCAAGCCACCCACAAAACAAAACTATTGGATTTTGAAATTAATAAGTGCTTTTGTATTGTCTCTTGTTATTTTTTCCACTAATTTTCCATACTTCACAAATTAAGAAATGTTTCCAGTTTTATCAGAACTCAATTCTTTTGAAAGTTTAACAGAAAAACTTGTTCTCCTCTCTCCAGTATTGGTTCTACCTCTTGAAAAGGCTCTGAGCTTAGGCAGGCAAAGCCCCAGGAGTTCTTCCTATGCCAATTCCAGCTTCCAGGGCTGATACTCACACCCATGTGAATACCTCTTTGAAATCAATGCAACCCATATGGAAGAATGGATTAAAGTATTTCTATTACTCATTGCCAAAGGACATTAATGATAACAAAATAATTGTTGTGGCTATGTGAATGTGAGAATCTTCACTCTAACATAAAGAAGAACTGCAGAAAACCAAAAAATTGTTTACTATGTCACAATTAGCTAGGGCAGATGGTCACTTTACCAGCAAGCCACAAGTAATGCATTGAATACAATATAAATGTGACATTTCCAAGAAAAACAAACAAACAACAAACAACAAACAAAAAAATAAAAACACCAAGCAAAACACATCACACACACAAAAACAAACAACAAAAAACCCCAACCTACTAAATAAACAAGAAGATACATAACTAAACTTGAAAGAAAACTCATTACTATGAATATTTTTTAGCATTTGAGCATATTCAAGAGATTCTGATGCAGTGGTCCCTGACCCAGGTGGGTCTGAATCCAAAACTTTCTAATGGTTAATGTGGACTTTCTAATGGTCCAGAAAAGTTTCCCTCCTAACTATTTTTCATGAGTGGAACCCTTTCTTTTTCAGGACAAAACTGCCATTTGTAGATAAGATTTGTAGATAAGAGATTCCTTTCCATGGCAAATGAAAATCATGTGATGAGACTGTGTTGCTACTGCTGGAAGTCTTCGCTCCTTCAGAATGGTTTCAGTCAGAATTATCCAGTGTATCCTGGATAACTCACCTCCAACATTTGCCATTGCTTACATGTTTCCATGGATTCCAGAAGCAGGGCTTGTGGAATCAAAAAGAAGAAATGAGATGGGGCACAGGGGATCGTGGTGATAGATTCATAAATTAGTTTTCATGCTGAATACCATGTACCTCAGAGGAAAATATATCTCAGACTTATAAAATCAAGCTGGTTTCAAATTTTAAGATGTTTTTGAAGCTCAGTCATAATTTTCTTCTAGGTCATCTGAAGCTAGGTCTTAACAGTTGGAGATGTAAAATCCTGAAAATCTGGTATGTAAATGAATATAGCACAATGGCATAATGAAGCAATTTTTACCTTTAATGTTGCATCTTCTGACAGGTAACACTGACTGTGCACTTACATGAACGAAACAAGGATACAAGAATGATCCTCATATCTGAAGGGTAAATCAAAATCATAAAGCATAATCATTAAACCCTATTATTTATAAAAATGCCCAGTTAAGCAGTTATAGAAAGCAGAATTGTAAGAATAAATACATCACAGTCATCTATTGTGCATGTTTCCATTTATTGCCTTTATAAATGTGATGAAGCTTTTATTGTACCTGCCCCATTTTCTCTTCCTGTTCATCCTAAGACTTTGTAAATAAGCAAGGTTATTACAGAAATATATTAGTTCTTACCCCTCAATATCAGTTTTGATAGCATTATATTGTTGAAAAAAACAAGTTGGTGTATGTTTCTATCTTACCCATAAATCCAGGATATTCTTACAGAAGTTTACAAAAACACTCCAGTTGGGAAGTTATGTTCACATGATGTATTCAAACGTCTAGATGTAACCCATTAGGTAAAATTGTGACTGATTTAATATTTATCTGAATATCTCATTGACATAATAATGAAATCATAACAAGTAGATATCATCATCCCCTCCCTTTTTTGCAGTTATAGATGCTGTTAACCCACCATCCCTCATTTAATTGTTGCACATCAGTTAAGCAGCAAAATTAATCCACTGCAGCTTCTTACATCAGTTTTCACTCAAAAGACACATTATGAAATTACATGTTTTATTTACTCCTTATACACTCTAGATTTGTTCAATTTATCTTACTTTTTAAAACAGAAATACTTTATGGTTTTTATTTACTGGAAGATATGTTAGGATTGGGTTTGTTGTGGCTTTTTTTTTTTAATATATATAGTAGATATCAAAATGTCAAAATGCAAAGTATGTTAAATGTCCAAAGTATGTACTGTAAGTGTTCACAGTCACATGGCTGATTCTGATCTATACTTATTCTTAGATCCTAGGAAGACACATCTATTTGGAGCAAGCAAAGCAGGGAAGTTCAAGTTAGTAATCACTAGAGATAAGCAAGGAGTGGCTGTTAGCAATCAATTGAAGAGCAAATATTGTATTTCTGATGTTTGTCTCCTCTGTGTACCACTGACTAAGTCTGTTGTTTCCCAAAGCTATCTGAAAGGCTTCTTCCTCCTTAACACAGTTAAGGAGGATTATTATTATGAATATTGCAAACTGTAGCTTGCTGGCAGGTCACAATTTTTCAAGATCAGCAGTGAACTATATGTATGTGTGTATTTCTTTTAATCTTCTATTTCTTTTAATCTTCTTGATCACAGTGATTTTGTGATGGGGAGAAATAATCCCATCTTTTTTCAGTAACATCACACACAGCTTTTTTTTTATAAAGACATTATTATGTATATCTGCTCCTTATTTTAGACAACTTCAAAACAGTTATTTAAAGAATGCAAATTATCTGCTTTTTTATATTTAAGAATGTTCATTTGTTTTCTCCTTTACTTTTTATCTTGCCATTCACTGAAGAACTAAAACTATGTAACACTTCATGATGATTTATTAAGTAGGATGTGTTGATGGATAATAGCATTCATTCAATTTTCTAAAATAAAACTTTAAAAAATAATATAAAAAAGGCACATATTTGTTTCTTTCTATCTTTACAATCTTGATTATATTCTGAAAAGAAAGACAACAACAACAAAGTCAATTTTAAGTTATGTGTTTACGTGTTTAGGTTGCAGGAAATACCTGCTTGGTTGGGATTTTTTAGATCAAGCAGATTTAAAGGTGGTGTAAGGGTTATATAACATATTCAGTGTGTTGATGACCTAACACCTCATTTTGAATTTTCACACATGTATAAGTAACACACTGAATGTGACAATTCAAAATATTCTGGGTTTAGTTACTTAATGACCTCCTAAGAACACCAGATCCATATTTAGAAGTACTATTTCTCATATGTATTTTTTTATTTTATTTTTTTTAATTGCCAAATAATTTTGCAGCAGAGATCTTCACCTGGACCTTTTCACTATACACAGAAGGATACCTGTGATACGTATATCAAATATGGATGATGGATTCTACACTGGTCATAAAGTGCACAGAGATACTTGCTATTCTATTTTCCTCCTTTTTTCCACTATTACTGTTATACGTGTTTAAAGGGAGTTGCTGTTAGATCACCATTCTTTCTTTCATTGAAACTTTTTCAACCTGTAGGTTGATACATTTTCTGCTTTACTAGATTATGTCTCTATAATTAACAAGATGAGGGAAATTTGTACCTCAGCAGAATTGCATATGTCCTACTCAGGATGACAGGGTAGCCAAACATCAGTATGAACATACTGAATTTACTAATCACTAGCAGATGGAACCTGCTAGAGGGTTTTTTCTTCTGTTTTGTGTTGGTTTGAGTTTTTTTCCCCGAATAAGAAGGAAAGCAACGTGATTAATAAGCTATAATACCAGAAATTGTGATAAAGTGAATACATTGCTTCAGAAATTTTGATAAATTAACTACTAAACCATTTGCATTATAGCATATTCTGTAATAGGAATTTTCAATTGAAAATGTCTCCTACATCTCTGGTCATTCTTTATCCTTTTATTTTTACCATCTTAGCTATTGTCCTTAACATTAAAACTGCTGAAGACAGGTAGATACAGATACATATAGTCAGTATAATTATAGTGTTTTTAGCTTTCATAATTAATAAAATGACAAGACAAAGTTTCTTATTACAAAAATTATTTTATTTTTTTAATTTCTCTTACAGAATGTTAATTATCTCTGCTGAACAGGAAAGAATGCATGTATATGTGGTTAATTTTGATTCATAGCTTTGAGGCATGATGGACTATACACCTGAGAAATGTTTCTTAAACATAACTTTAACGACTAAAGTTAATTAACTCTACATGTCTCTAGAGTGAAGTTGGAGACTACAGGAGAGGATGACAACATTCCCTTGCTTGATTTTTTTAGCTGAAAAATACAAAGAATTTTGGAGACAAACAACTCTCTAGTAAGACGAAGTCTGTGCAACAAATGTGTGTAGGAAATGCAGGCCATTTTAAAGCACGGCATCTTCTGCACTGTTGTAAAAGGTACATCTTTGTCTTCTTTTTCATTAATAAACAGCAGTACAGGTGATGACTATGTTGTAAACAAAGATAAAGATTCTTCATGTCTATTATGCAGTACAGTTTTCTGAAATCACATATGGTATATACGCAACTCAGCTATAGTATTTATCACTAACTCTTTCCATTGGTACTGGCCAAGGAAATAGCATGCATTCAAAACAATATAACTTGGGAACTCAATAAACCCATCAGCGTCACTGTCTCAGTCAGCAGAATTTGTCACGAAATTGCTGGATGTTCCCACTTTGTGTTGCAAACAGAGAACGCTACTAATTAAAGGCTGGATTCCCAAAGGAACTAATGTAATTCCCAGGTAATTAATGGATCTGAAATATAATGTTGTAGCTACACTGTTGTCTCAGAAGGGATTTTGGGATAGTAGATAATAAAGGTTCCTTTCTAGTGTGGAAACCAGAAGCAGAAGCTTGAGATTTCCTGAGAGAATTTCCTAATGCCATTTGTGATCAATGCCAAAAGATGGGGAAACAACTGGTAATTGAGTGTTTCAAGCAGTCTTCTAAAATGAGGAAAATCATAAATACTTACACAAGCAAACTTATTCTAAAGTAACCAATAGCATGTGGTTAGGAAATCCATCACCTGGAAAATACAGTACCTGTTCCCAAGAAGTCAAAGCAATGTGAAGAGTTTTTTTGGAATAGGGTCCACCTGAATCATATTCAGATTTCTTCCAGGGGATTTTCCATTTTGATCCTTGGCATTCCTGAACACCACCAAGCTGACCATGAGGCAGCATTGTGCCCTTCTAACAAAGGTGGCCTTCAGTACTCTAGTCTGTATTTGGCCACATGTTACCAGAAGGCTAAGGGACTTTATCCTTCCTGCTGAAGGGAGTCCAGCAAAGGGCCACAAAGACAACTGAGAGCTTGAAGTATTTGTCATCTGAGGAGAAGATGAGAAAGCCAGGACTTTTTAACCTAGAGAAGGCTAAACGGTGATTGTATCAATATGTATAAATACCTGACTGGAGGGAACAAACAAGACAGAGTCAGGCTCTTGTGTGTAATGCCTAGTGAGAGGAGAAGTAAAGGGCACAAAAATTGTTCCTGTAAAGGAAACACAGACATCTGTCATCACAAAGTGGAATCACTCAGACTGCTAAATTGAGGTTATCTGTCACTTCCTTTGGTCCAGGGTATATTTTACCCATAATGTTAAGTGCCAGAATATGTTCAAAGTGCTGAAAACCCTCACACTCCAGAAAAATCAAGTAACAGTTTTCATAATAAAAATGTTTCTGGAAGGTGCACCTTTCCAAGGTATTACTGTAAACATGTCAACAGCTGCATCTGTTTGATGTCTAAGTAGCAGATCAGAAGACCTGTCTGTAAAGTACAAATGCTGTATTTGACTAGAGCATGTCTTTTATTAATTCTAAGGTCATTGTTGTACAGTGACTTTATGAGGAAAATGTTAGGAGAAATGGCACGGTAAGACACTTCTAACTGACAGCTTCCAAAGGGGGATGAAAAGTTGTAATTAGAAATAAATAGAGACATTTCATTAGAACATTACCATCTCATGCCCTTGAGGAAATTTCTGCTGAAAGGAAAATCTACTAAGAAATTAATTTATGTATGTGATGGTATGTGAATATGTATTTAATTTTCTTTTCTTCTCATGACCTTTGCTAAGAAAAATTGCAGAGATATGTTTTATCTCTCTCTTATATTTTTTGAGTCACCACCTTTGAACCTGTCTTTCCTCTAACACAACCTCCAGCAGTCAATTTGTACAAAACTTCTGATAGGAAAACCTCAAAGTGCAATTTGAGAATACTGCTTCTTCAAACCACAGCTGAAAAAATAGATTTTCTGCAGTCCTCTAGTTCAGAGAACAGCTTGAAAAGGCAAGTACGAATAAACCTTCTGCAGTGAAGTATTTTGACTTAAACAGACCAATACAGGTGTGTATGGCAGCTGTACTTAGCTAATAGAAGCACTAAAGATTTTTGTATTGTGCGTACACATTTTGTTTGTGCTAATAATCCAAGCTAAAATGTTTCTTTTTCCTTCATTTCTTGCAACCATAAAGAGAAACAGTGAAATGTTAATGAAATAAACCTGTAGCAATTTAATTTAAATTAAAACACACATTACTTGCAAATTACTGTTTTAAATGTATATATACATCTACAAAGATTATTGGAAAAAAAAACCAAACCAAACAAACAAGAAAAAAACAGAACCCAGTGTGAAGACAAGAAACTCATGAATGGAAGACTATTCAAGCAGGGCACTGATTACAGCTGTGTGGGGAAACTATCACCTTGTCAGAAATCCTGTTTTGTAAGCCCATCTTTCAGGCATAATTGCATTTCCATTTTTATTTCAGTAGTTATCTGTGTGTCAAGGCCATCAGTGGATCATTGATAAACTCTGTTGACAGTGTTGGCAAGAACAACAGTGATATCATGTGTTCAGTATTTTGTTCAGATCACCCTGGCACAGAAACAGTATTGTCTTCTCAATTAACTTGTTCAACTGAAAACAAGTATCAAATCATATTTAAATCTCCTCCTAATGAACAGGTGGATGTTTTTATTCACATATGCTGTGCAAATACACACCTGCATCAAATGAAATCTGCAGCCATTCCCATTAATGTTGCCCAACAGGAGTGAAAAAGCACAGTCATAGCATAACAGGAGAAATCCCTGAAAGGAATCATAGCCTACAAAACCAAAATCATAACTGATGCTTACAGATGCAGGGGATATCATTATGGTGTTTCTTAAGATGAAGTTACATGCTCTTTCAACTGTAGAGAAGAAAAAACTGAAGAAATTGAATCTCACCTTTACTGGTAAGACTATGATTGTGGAGGTAATTTTTGTGTACCCAAGCCAATGCTTTTTCTCTTGTCTTTCAAAATAATGAATAAGGACAGGCTTAGAAAGAAGGGCTCAAAGTCTTTGTTATATGTCCCCAAGAATATTTTCTTCTGCAAAAGTATCTCTTGTTTGTTTTGTTTATGAAGATATTTGCTGTTTCTTATGTTTAAAATTGTGGGTTTTTTGTAAAATCTTTTCTGGATAGACGTGAATATGATTTCAAGTATAGTGTGTTCAATAGGTATAGTCAATGGCTCTTTCTTCATGAATCAGTTTGTCTACTTTGTGTTTTATTTCACTGTAATTAGTAGGGGTTTTCTTCATCTTTCTATTTTATATTTGTGCACTACAGGTGATTACAACCAACAGTGATATAGCTCTATTGCAACAAAAGATAGAAGCTAGAAGTAGGTGAAATCAGTAAGAAATAATTTTACTTTTATAAAATCTTAAAAATAAATCCGTAAAGATTGGTATGCAAAAGTGGAAATACACAAATGTAAATGGATGCTCTCAATTTAGAAGTGTCCCCTGTATGTTTGAAACTACTAAGTATATAGTTTAGTCTGGATAGTAAAGTGCAAAAGACTTTTTTTTTTCTTTTTTAAATCTGCTTATACTCTTATTTGACACAGATAACTTCATACGGTCCTAAATACTATCCCAAATGTAAAATTTACCACAAACTTTGCTTTAAGAATGTCCATCCTATTCATGTCTTGGGTTTTCCCTTTTTCATAGAATTATAGAATGTTAGGGGTTGGAAGTGACCTAGAAAGATCATCTAGTCCAACTGTCCTGCCAGGGCAGAATCACTTAGACCAAGCATATTTAAAATACATAGTACTTTTATAATTATTATAACTTTCTCCATCTTTTCTTCCCACATTTTTTTCCCCTTTTGTATTTACAACAAGACTGAAGGAGAAATAACTAAGTGTAAAAACAACAGATTTAGCAGTAATAAAGTCAACAACACCCTCCCCCCGCCCCCCCCCCCCCCCCCCCCCCCTCA
>JANHGL010026315.1:0-29340 GCA_024611195.1 Ceyx melanurus | reverse complement strand
CCGTGACCCGCGCAGGGCAGGGAGGAGTTGGCCGGTGCCGCAGGCTGCGGGAGCGGGGCCCGTCGGGCGGCGCTGGGCGGGCGGGGGCTCGGGCGGGGCTGTGCGGACGCTAGAGGGCGCTGTTGCCCCGCCGGCGGCTCGGGGCGGCCGCTCCGTCCTGCCCGGCCCGGCTCCGCTCGGCCCTGCCCGGCCCGGCCTTGCCCTGCCCGGCCTTGCCCTGCCCGGCGGCTGCGGGGCCTTCCCCGCCCTCCCGCTCTCCGGCTGCTCCCGGAACAGCCGCTCCGCTGAACCCAGAGAACTTTTTTTTTTTTTTTCTTCTTTATTTTTTCTTCTTTTAATTTCCAGCCAATTAAATTACGGTTAATATGCTTTAATAACGTTCACGAATACTAAACGGCAGGCGATTTAAGGCTGAGGTTTGCCATTACTGATGCAGTCATAAAGTTAATTCCTAACACTTAAAGAAGAAACTCGGCTTTAATGAGTTTTACTATTTCATGGGTGACAGTTTAATTTTCCAGTGCCAATAAACATTCCCATTCAATACACGCGGCTTCCTAAATATTTAGGAGTCAATCTTTTTAAAGCATAATGATCAATGGCTTTATTATACTGTACAGATTCTACTTATTCATTGAGCAATGAATTAGCATGGAATCAGCTGGAAGTGCTTGGGAAGCTGCAGTAGCTACAATTTCCCTAGAAACCTCATTAGATTCACACGTGAAGGTATCTGTGTGCACACAGACCGACTGCAGTCCTCGCATCCACTGTGAAAATTCATCCCCTTCCTAAATAAATCATCTCTGTGTGTTCGAGGTGTGCTCCCTTGTGCAGTTTTGGGCTGAGAAGGCTTATATGTGGGCAAAATAACTGAATGGTGTGTGACTGTAAGTAGTATTCTGTAGTATATGTAAATAGCTACATAAACGTGCCATTGCTTTTAAGGATTCTTGAGCTCCCAGTAAACTTTTCCAAACGAAGCTATCAAATTCTGCAACTGGGAAGCTTCAGCACAGGCCACTGTCAGGAGCTGAGCTCCTTCTAGCTGAAAGCCCAAGTGGAAAGCATTGTTTCAGTGCCTTCCTCAGTCTGAACAGTCTGCCCAAAGGAATCCCCGTTCAGATACCTACACTGCTACAGTTACAGTGGCTTCAACAAGCTTCTTCCTGGCAGGTTTTGCAAATAAGAACTGAACTGGAGACAGTATTTACAGTGGAAAAGGAATATGCTTCTAAGAGAAAGAATGAAGCTCATTTAATTTTCTTTTTGATTTTTAACGTCATTATTTTTTCACTGTCTCTAAATGAAGAATTCTTAAACGTTACTGTGCTCTCAGTTTCTGTAACAAAAAAGTCCCTAGTAAATCAAAATATTCCAAGATCATTTTTAATTAAAGAATTGCCAAAGAAATTGCTTTGAGACACAGCTATAGGCTAGGGGTCAGTAGACCTCATTAGAAAGATCAAAAATACCAAATGCTAATAAAGCAAAAGAAATTCCTCCCACTTTATGCAATCATTTATTACCTTTGGTAACTTGAGTGGCAATAGGATTTCTCCTCAGGATGCTAGTTACTGGAAAATGACTAAATAGCCACGTAGCTACCACTGGCAATGTGCTCTGTACGATAGCTGGGGGAACTGAGACTTCTACATTTATCAGGTAGACAAGGAGACACAAAGCCTTGTCCACTATATAACAAATTAGTTGCCCTTTAGCAGCACATTCTGTGATCTGGAAACATTAGTAGCTTTGGTATGTCTAGTTTTTCCCTTGTTTGGTGCTTTATTTTTCTTCTTTTTCTGTTTCTTTTCTCAAGTTGGAGGGATGGAGAAATAGTGAAAATATGAAAAGAGAGATGAGCTGCTTTTCCCCAACCACTTTGAATGTCAGTTCAGGGCTAGTTTGCAGCTGCAGAAAAGAATCACAGGAGTGTTTCTGGAAAGATTTTACATATTATGGCCCCCTCTCCTTATTTTTATTTTTCTTGGGTGACTTCTCACACGGGCAGAAAGACAAAGCAGATTAAACCACCTCTAGGAGAACTACAACCTTCTAACTCCCATTGCAAGAGTTCCTCTCAGAAATGAGTGGATGTTTTCATTCTAAAATGAAGAGAACGTACATTTTCTTGGGCAAGGACACTATTATTAGGCAACAAAAGTGTTTACTGTGATTTTAGTTGTCTTCTGCAGTGATCTAAATTGATTGTAACTGTGCAAGGGCCAGGCAAGCATGAGTGAAAACTTACAGGAGAACATTTGGCTCTGGATATTTTAGCCATCAAGATCAGTAAGTGCATCGGGGACTTGTAGCAGCACGAACAAGACCTGTCAGGTCAGCAGTGGCAAAGGCAGGAGGTCTCTTAAACAGTGACCTTTCCATCCTTGTGGTCAGAAATGCTAAGTTTGGAAAAGATCTGCTGAAATAGGTAGGATATTGATCATCTGATCTCAGTTAGCAGCTCATTTGCTTGCAGGCTGAGTAAAAGGGATCAGACACACAGCTCTTGACTTGTCCTCAGGCTGCAAAACTTAAATATTCTTTGTAAGAGACTGGTATTCAGACAGGCATTCCTCCTGCTAGTTCCACGCAGGGAGAAAACCACAGACAAGTTTTTCCATGTCTTCTGATGGAATGATGAAGAAATGGTTCAGAGTCATGAGAGAGGCTGGGAATGACCCAGAGCTGATCAGTTCCTCTGCACATCTGTCACTGTCTAGCTTTCAGTCAGGTTGACTTAACCCCTGCTCCTTGGCTTTGAATCAGCCTTAAAGATGGGCTTTCCACAGACTGCAGTGCTCTTTGGCTCTGCATCCACTAGGTAGGTGGCAGTGCCAACCCACGGGCACCTATCCAGGGTTATTATTGTCTCAGTAGCAAACACAGTGCTTGGACTCTTTTTTTTTCTCCCCTCTCTCTTAATGTCATGCAAATGCAGCAGGATTTTTCATTTTTCATATAAATTTAACAGCAAGAACAAACTGTTTTCAAATGTGCTCGGTGCATTGGTACAAAGTATAGACTTGAAGTGGAAAAATGTGGTGATTCTGTGTAGAACAAACACTTGTGAAGTTCTCCCAACACATGGTGTGTGAAGCCTTCTGCCAGTACCCCAGTGACTGCAGGACTGGGGAGTGTTTCTTAATCACTGTAATAATTCTTTCACCAATGGGAAACTGAGGCAGTGTGTCATAAACAAGCCTGGATCTAGATTCTCATATTGATTGTAAATTTAAATGTCTAGTTATTTTTGGGAACCATTGATTCGATCCCATATGCAATTATGTCCCAAGTTCTCTTAGATCATATGAATCCCTGTCCTGCTGCATGTCATTGTTTCTAAAGTCACAGATGACTCCCCATTTCACTTTCCCTCCTTCCCCTTTCCCTGCTGTTATTGGAAGTAAGTGGAGTTCAGAGAGCTGGACACTGAAATGGATAAGAATCTGAAGGCAGTGGGAGCATGGGATGACATTTATTTATTTTTAGCCTCCAAAATGCAATTTCTATAGGTGTGACAGGCTTCAGCTCATTTGGCAAACTTGAATTAGTGTTCTGAACACACACCCTGCTCTGAGAGAGATGAGAATGGGAGGAACTCAGAACTGCAGGTCTAGCTGCCAGCATCATAGGTGATAGAGGCTCTATATATCCATTTGCTTCCCAAATCCTACCAGGAGCAGGCTGCCTATATAGGGTACCAGGTAAACTGCTGTGAATTTGTTCATTTTGGTATGTTTTGTTTTAAAATTAATTACTCTGATGGGGTTTTTGGAGGGGAAAGATACTCTGGTCCTATCCTTTTTCAGACTGCTGCTGCCTTACTGGTGGAAAGGTCATCCTTGCATCGTGTTTGTCAGATGTGGCTCTTGCTGGACACATCTCTTCTGGGTCTGTGCAGAGAAGAAGGGTTCAAAAGAGGAAAGAACTGGTAGATCTGCATGAATAATTTTGTTCTGCTATCCATAAAGTAGCTTTGAGACATTGAATGTCTTGGGGTTTTTTCATTCTTCACTGAACTCCCTCTGCTCAAGCCAAGAAAGGGGGACTAGGATAATAGGATCCTGATGTAATAGAATCCTGATGTAATAAAGGTTTAAAATTACAGGCAGTTGTTGGAGACTTTGAATGCCCACTTGGCAAAGTGGGAGGCATCAGCAGACCTATTAGCAGGTCTCCATAGAGTCAGAGGAAAACAAGAAAGTTTTTGTGCACAGTGCTGGACTGATATAATTAATAATTAAGGTACTTGGTATTAATCTTGTCTCTGAATTTTCTAATTGTCCTGTGCAGATTCTTGTGGGTTGATAATGCCATCTGTTCCCTGGATCAGTGCAACTGATGATGTTTTAAATGATGAAAATAATGCAATATAGAATCTAGAGGAAAAAAGAGATGCCAAACGTTGTTTTATTTTTAATTATCTGTTCTGTTAAGCAGTTAAAAAATCGGTAGTTCACAGTGTGGTGTTCTGACTGCCCTTCTAAATAGATGCCAGCTAAAATTGGAAGTATTTTCTGTGTAGTTCCTCCAAAAATAAGGAATGTAGCTTAGCAAAGGAGAGAGCGTGAAGCTATTTGTAAATGTCATGGAAGATCTTGCCTGATCTGTATTCCGGGAGAGGAAATCCCATTTTTTTGGCAGTGTTTTGCCTCTGCATGATCTCTACTAGCTCTTCCACTACATTCTTGGAAATATATACTGGAACTCAGCTAACTTAGTCCATTTCCCACAGAAGTTTGTGCTCAGAGATACGAACAGAGATTCTGAATAGAGCAGTGGAAGTCTGAATGAACCTATCCATTTACAATACAAAAAGGTTATTGGAGTGCTGGCTGGTTCAATTATTATTCTATTTTACAACCTGTGAATTAAAAGCTTGTAGAGTTGATTTTTATTTGGATGTACAATTGTAGTACTTTGACTGAAAATCAGATATAGAGGTCAGAGAGACTCTAGGTTGTCTTCTAGGTAGTGGTGGCTTTTATTTAATCCAGTGTTTCTGTACTTTGATGAAGACCTCCCCAGTCTTCAACCTCTCAGCCTCTAGTGCCACCCCAGAGCTCTCAACCTGCACAGGCACTGAAGAACCACAATACCAAAAGTCTGCTGCAAGCAGAGCAACAAAATGTGAAGCTTCAGTGTTAGGAAGAAATGCCAAGAAATGATTCCTGTGGCAAAAGCAGCACCAGTGCCTTTGTCTCCCGTGTCAGCAGCAGCACAGGCAGCAGACTGAGGTCACTTCTGCTCATCCCATGAACATGAAAATCAGAGAGGGGAATCAGGCTTGGAATCAGACCCCTCTGTGGTGATATATGGATGGGGGGAACTTTCTAATGAGGTGCAAATGGGTTTTTAAGTGAACTAGTAGATTTTGCCCTCAGTTTGAGTCCAATTGAACCTGCCTTTGGATAACAGCAGCTCAATGATTTCTGTTTTGTCACGAATGGTGATTACTTAACTAAATGTAATGTAACATTAATCAACATCAGTGTAACTCAAGAGGTTGTTTCCACTCCAGGATTGAGTTGGTGTGCTTGAACTGGGCCAGGGAAGTCCAGATTCCTGGACTGTAGAAGTTGTCATGTGGATGAGTTGGATGTAAGTGCTGGAGACTTGCTGGGCTGACTCCTCCTGTCACAGTCACCATCAGACACATGACACCAGTGGGGAGCTTATAACATGTCAAACTGTTTCCATGCTGGACACTACAACTCCAAATTAGAGGTTAAGGGTTCTTCTTTATAAGGATTACAGATATATGGATTCCTAAGAGCAATAACAAGGAAAAGCTGACTTTAATTGCTCATTCAATGCTGGGTTAGGCTATAAAAGGTTTGCAGTGGCTGGTGTTAATGGACTCTTTTCTGAACTGTTAAATGCTTGAGATCTGTGTGATCTTTATGGGATAAAAGAGCAGAGAGTTGCAGTGGGACCACCATGCACTCCTTTCAGACCAGTACCCAGAAACACTCAACAATTACTCAGCAACAACCACTGTAGTGGAAACTGCAAAGAATAACTATGGTGTCATTCTGGGGAACACATTCCTTTTGACATTGGTAATTAGAGTTTAGCATAGAGCTCCAACACATGAATCAGAATGGTATTCAATGCTGACCAGTGTGGTAAAATAGCAATTGGACTGGAAAGGGAATAAATGCTTTTTCATTCTCTGTTTTATTGTATATATTGAGAAGTATTGAGTGTTGGCCCTTAGGAATTCTGGAGCACGAGCTTTTCTTCTAAAACTATTCAGTGCACTGTGTTGCCAATACAGTAGTAAATAATAATAATAATTTTCAAATGTGTAGAATCCTCTCTTTGTTCCCAGCTGGGCAATAAGCAGTTGATGAATGCTGCACTGCCTGGATAAGAATTGGCAAGTTCCATTTACTTCTGCTCTAAATGGTGAGGCATTGTTCCTTGATGACAATGGTTCTTCACCCATGACAGCTCATCAGCATTCCAGGAACAGAGACAAATACCTTGTGATCTATGTCACCAGTGACATAGCTGTAGTCATTCCTGGATTAGTTCAGTGATGCCTCTGTGTTTGGGTCTAAATTGCCTCCACTTCTGATGTAGATACTATGAGCCATTGCTCTCATTCCTCCTTCTAGGTGATGAAACCAGCATACTGAGCATTAATGAGCCCATCTTCTTCCAAATTTATCACTGGAGCTGGAGGGGAAATGGCTTTTTTTTTTTTTTTACTGGGGAATATCTGTTGTGTGTATAAAATTATAAGGAAGGGAGCAGGGTATGGAGTTAGGGAAAGAGGAGAGGTCACAGAAGATCTTCTACCAGTGTCCCACTAGTAGTGGCAGCTTCCTAATGCAGTCAATGTGGAAGTCTGAATTAATGGTCCAAGTGAGTCATCACTGAACTGTCAGGAGTAACACATTCATTTGTAGTAATCAGAATTGATTTATGAATAGCACAAAAGGGACTAAATATGCTATGAAAATGCACGTTGTAGATTTTCCCCCCACCCCGATGAATAATTCATCCTCTCCTAGTATCCATGAAAACAAAAACACTGTGCACATAAGAACCCATTAAAAAAGTTAATCCCACAAATGGCTGAACACGGAGGAAATCAGCTTTTGTTTTAAAAGGTAGATTTACTCCAATCTTCTCTAATTTGATTTGCCAGTGGGGTATAATTTAAGTCAAACAAGTTAGCAGCATTACTTGCTATATAAAGGTCTAAATATTTAATAGATGATGAGAAATGCCTGCCCCACAGGATAATGAGCTAAGGAGCACTCAGTCTCCATAATGCAGAGGGTAAACTAAACCCAACAGAAACAGCAAGCAAAAGGGAGAAGAAGCTTCTGTTCACTGGATATGGTCCTAGAAAGACAGCCTGGGGAGCCCTTGTAGTGCACCTGCTATTGTAAATAATCCTGGGAAACTACCTCTATGAGTAATGATGGTGGCTTTTTAGTAGCTGGAAGGGCTCATGGTTTCCCACGGTGTCTCTGTGCCTCTGAAGATGCCCAAGTTTTTCCTTAAAACTTGTCTGGCAACGTCTGCAATGGATTTACCTGTTGGTACAAAGAACAGTGTATTATCCTGATGGTTGCTGCTCCTTTTGAGTGCATCATATGAGTGCACTGGTGTTTTTGCTTGGGAGCTGTGGTCGATTTGGGCAAGGTCAAGCAATCTGAAAGAAAGGAGCAATACGTTCTCCTGTCAGGAGACCTCCCCAGGATAGACAGAAAAAAAAGGTCTGCTCACAGAATCATCAGTTGTTTTCCACTGAAAGTAATGGAAGGAGGTATCAGCTGCCATGACTCATCCCAGTTCACAGCAATACATGTTATTCCACTTGCTCTGACAGGCTTGATCCAAACCACAGCAGTTCTGTCTTTGGGGCTGGACATCACTGACTTGTGTGAATTAAATAAGGAAGTCCTGATTTGACAGCCTTGCTCTGATTACAAGCAGACACTGAGTCAGAGCTGTAACAGAACAGATTTTTCCTCCTACCCTCTCTAACCTCCCCCGCCCTCCCCCACCTTCATAGCATCTGATTTACAGTGCCTGTTTTTGGTTTGGGTTTTTTTTTGCAACTTATTCTAATTAGCAGAGGCACTGGGGTCAGTGTTCTAACACCTGACAGACTGTACAAGGGAACACCACAACTACAAGTGCAATTATCTGTTTTCCTTCTACACTGAAAAATGTAGCACGTAAAAATGAACAGAAAACCCCAAAGTGTCAGGATGAAAGTGAGAGTGTTAGGGGAGAGGCACCATCTTCACATTTGAAAGGCCTGGGTTTGATGCTTGACTTTTTTGGAAAGTTTTCCTGGGCATCATTAGGTGATGAGTTTAATTGCCCTGAGCTTGAGTTTATCTGCTTTATCTCATTAGGGCTAAATGTTCCTCTGTTGCAGTGTATACAGACTTCGACCTAACAACAGGGATTAGAGAGAGAGGCCCTGATCCCAGGCAGTAATTTAGCATGAGCAGTAATGCTATTAGCATGGCTCTTCTAAAAGAATAGCAGATTCACTGACTGCACCAGGGAATAATGGGATCTCAAAACCATTGCCACTCTGCTGGCTCTCCCTGGTGACTTCCCTAGGGATCTCTGTGCAGCAACTTTTAGGATCTTCCTGTAAATCTACAATTAGGGAGTCTTCAGAGTGAGACCTGTGGTCAGTTGGCTGTAAATCAGGAAGAAAACCCATTTTTTTCTGAGCACTGTGGCCTTCCAGCCATTTCTGTATGGCACGAGTGGAGCTAACTTGTCTCTCCTGACAAGGGCATGGAACTTTGCACCATCTTGCCTCCACTAAACTAAAATTGTGTGATGGAAATTTCATGTTAAGTTAATAATAACTACTTAAATATGACTGTACTGTCCTGAGATAACAGAAAGAACTGCTCAAGGGAAGGGTTATTCCCTTTTATTCCTTACATTAAGGGAAACTATAATCTTAGCTTAGAGGAAATTTAGGGCAAATCTATAAAGTCATGTTCAAGCTAAGCTTTGTAAATTCCAAGACAGGCACTTAATTCAGTGTTCAGGCAGGGAGAAAAAGAGTTCACAGCTGGAAATGCCTGTTCTCTTCCACAAGATGCACAGAGAAGGGTAATTGATAGAGACTCCTTTGGGATAGGAATGGATTTTCTGTGTTAGTAAGTGTGAAGCACAAGGTCTTCATCCTACTGGGAGAATCTCTTCATGCCAGTGATGATAACAGCAAAGTCTCTGAAGGCTAAATATGAATGCAAATATATCTTCTGCTTCTTCAGCACATTTGTGAGCGTGTCACTGACTCGTGGCAGGCTTTGGTGTCTGAGCAATAGCTGGGTTGGTGAGAACAGCCAAACTCTTCTAGTCTGGGACTCATAAATAATCCTTGAACCCTCAAGGAGTGAAAAGTTGGGATGGGTTTTTTTGTATAGCTCTTAAGTAAGAAATAGGAAACTCACTACCTGCTATTAAAGGTAGCATTAGCTCTTAGACATCCACAATCTATGTATATCTGTAAAGTTTTTTTCTCAATTAGGAAATAGTGATGGAAAACCCACCTCCTTCCCGTGTCCATAACCTACTTTTAAACATAAATGTATAAAAGAATGTGGGGCTATATTAATAAGTCCATTTTTTTGAGGTTATGCCTGTATACATCAGAGTGACAGAGAGATTCTGAGGCTGGTACTAGTATGTTTAAAGACAAATGCATCCAGAGGAACAGCCCTGACTGTGATAGCTTTGCCCATGTGATTAAAAACTGCTTCCTGCAATATTGGTACATATGCTAGCAAATAAATCTTATGCTCATACTTAGTGTGTTAAGGATAAACACAACACAGAGCCTCAATTCATTCACTGAAGTGACCAAGAAGAGCAAAACAAAGTGAAACAGTCATCAGCTATGCAAATGAACTAGGCTGAGAGCAAATATGCCTATGTGAAGTCAGTAATTTGATGGGTTGCTTTTTGATTATGCTTCCCTGGGGGAAAGGAAAGGTTTAATTAAAACAAGATTCGAGGGGAATTTAGAGTAAGTAGGCATGTCTACTTTATCTCTGCCAGAGCCTTGGGAAAGTGGAGGCTGCTGGATGGAACAGGCTGATGCAAAGAAAAAGGACCATCTCCTGGATGAGTTTGAACCTTCCCCTCCTGATAGCAACAGATCCAGCAGTGACTTCTCTGCTGCTCTTCTCCAGCTTTGTCCTTTATTTCATTTTCCTGGGAAGAGCAATTTCAATTACACCAACTCGTGACAGACTTGGGGTCTGGCAGGCTGTAACATCAAGCTATTTAGGTGTTGTGGTTTCACTGCAGCCAGATTAAAAACTAATCCCTTAAATACTGGAATGCTGGTAGAATCAAGTGTCTGTCAAATAAGTAGCGTATTAGAAAAGACCTTTCTGAAGAAGAGAACTGGTATTGTGCAGGTCAGTAAAGGATTTGTCTCAGATGTCTTCTAGAAATGTCTAGTTTTCTAAGGTTGTTGGTCAGTTTTGATAGAAAAAGAACAAATGAAAGGGCTTCTAGTGCTATTTCTAAGAATATTGTTTGGAAATTATCTTCATTTTTTGACTCACGTTATGCTTCTGTGCCTGAATGTTCTTTTAACATTTAACCACACCTGCCTTTGGAGTTTGCAAAGCAAATGGCTCCAGGATCTCATTAGGACTATTGAGGTTAGATTTTATTGTATAAACATGTTTCAGTTGAGTTCAGAGGATTTAATTCTTAGCACATCATTTAGAAAACCAATAGTGCACTTAAGTAATGGTAAATTGAAATGAGTGCTCTCCATGTTCACTGAAGTCAAGCATTCCAGTAAATAGTATCAGAAGCCAGAATGGCTCAACTCAGGTAAGTATTTGTAGTTCCTAATAGACTCTGAATGCTGATAACTGTGGAGAGCTGATGAAAATAATTTCTTCCTCTTTCCCTTCTTCTAGGGAAATGATAATGTTTTTCTTTTCTTCATTCTGTCTCATAAATTTGAGTTTATCCACCTTGAAATCCAATAAAGAATTCTTGGCTTTGATGAGACCGTATGATGAGGAATGAAATCCTCAAAATATGCTACTCCTGAATTCTGGTGACTCTTCAGTTCATAATTTCTATTGTAAATGTAACACTTGGAATTTAGTCTTGAATGTCTAGATCTTCCTACTGACTTCTGTCTTTGCATTTACCTAGAAATGACGTTTTAACAGAAAATTTATATGTGGACATACCTTCAGTTCTTTGTACAGAGAAGGATGATCAATCTAGATGTTGTTCTGTAAAAAACCCCCACATATCTTTACAGTTACTAAAATAAAATAAAAATAGGGTGGTGGAATCAAACAGTTCCCTGATGAAATCCATTCCATTTTTATATTTGATTATTGCCTTCATTATCCTCTTTTTAATTTTTTTTCTTTTGGGGAGGAATAATTTTCTAAGGTTGTGTAGCTTCGATATTCTGTTTAATCAGACATTTTAATCTTTTTTTGCAGACGAGTCATTAGGAATTTGACTCCTGCATGCAATCCTTCCCATGAATTGCTCTAATTTGTGACTTTCTATCATTTCCCATTTAATGATGGCCACTGTGCCCCTGATGCTCCTGCAACACCAAGAAAAAGACACTGATAATCTCCAGGAAGCTGCTATGATCAAAGTCTCCCTGTTTCACTACACAATTCATGCATTACATTTTTCTGTGCTGTTGAGGAGTGGGCTTTTTTTATTGATGATGTCCCATTCTAAGAATACCAAAGAAGTTACCTGGAAAAAGAGGTCATTAGCTACCCTTACACCTTCTGAGCCTTCTGCTCAAGAGCTTGCTGCTGTTTCTGGGAAGAAGAAATATTACATCCAGAAGGACTTTTATTCAGGCTGGTTTTTCCTCTTTCCCTATTGCTTATTCTGTTCAGCCCACTGATTCAGTGACTAATCTGTGTCTCAAAGTCAAAGCAACCAAAGGCTGAGCTGCTTTTCCTCCCACTAGCTCTCTAATTCTCATCACTTTTAAGTGCAGTGTCACTGTCCTCTGTGTCCTTCAGGCCTGGAGGCTCCACTGCCTTTTCACAGCCCAGCCTGTGTCTTGTTAGTCCCTTCTCACCATGAAATACAGTTTTCAACCACTCCACGTGGTGCTGGTTGGTACAATCCTGCCTCTCTTTTATTAGGGTTGGTTGAGAACATGGGAAGTGTTGGTTTATGGTGAAAGTCTGCCTAAGGCAGAAAAGGAAACTGAGGGAAAATGGTATAAGTGGGTATGTGTGTATCAACAGAAAACACTTTATGTGTGTGTTTATATCCAAATATGAACCTCCAAATAAACACAGTTCTACGTGTAGGTTTTGTGGTAGCTTTCAGATGTTCATCCTCAAGAAAAGCTGCTATAAGTATATACAGAGCTAGTAGAATATAATGTGATCCTCTGGAGAGTTTCTTTATGTCTCTTCTCCTCCCTCTTTATGAAGCAGCCCTCCTTTCTGTGGGACTGGCTGCATTTAGCATCTCACCTGAAAAAAAGAATTCAGATACTGCGTTTTCAACTCAGGGGATTAGAATGTTTGAAAAGATTTTGCAGTTAAATTTAAGAGCATAAATAAGCTGTCTACAGACTTGTCCTCTCTCTGAAAACTGTGTGATTGCCTTATGCAGTAATAAGGATTTGAAATTACTGCAGTTAGCAAGCCAGCTTCTGCTGGATCTCCCTGCACACCTCTCAGGAGTAGGGAGAGTGACTTGCTAGGGCTTTAATTGCATTTCCCCCCTCAAAATTGCTGACTCTGTCAAACCACAGAGGACTTGTCAAGGGAGGTTTTGACATAATGCTAAAGATACTCAGTTTATTGAGCTGGTATTTTTATTGCCCCTTTTATCTTTCAATGATCTGAATCAAAACGGATCTTATTTTGTAAACTGTTTTTATTACATCAATTTATGCTCTGTTTTGGAATGGAGTGGGAGGAGAATGGAATGACAACAAACAAGTATTCAAGATGAAAATTTTCACAAGATAGGAGGACACGGGTTTTGGTTCTTAGATGAAATTAACATCTTTATAAAAGATGCCAGGATTTTTTGTGTTTACAGAGGAACTGCTGCAAGGTAGAATGTTTATCACATTACATCACATTGATGAAGATGACTATATGAATGAGACTTCTGATCATGAAGTGTGGTTACAAATATGCAACTGCCTATAATGCAATTAAGGCTAACTAGTAAGGAAAATAACCAGAGAAAATGTTTGAATTGTCACGTTAAAAAATGCAGATAATTTTCCCCCTGCATGATGGGAAAGTAGTTACTGCAGCAGAGCAGTGAAAATACACTATGAAATAAGCAAAAATATGTCTACACTAACATATTGACAAGCTGTACTCCAGAAAACAAGCAAAAACCCTGAAACAGGTCTTTGGAGCTCCCTTCTGAGTGCTGTATCCACATCTATACTGGTTGTAAATATCCCATGCCTGACTTTGCTCCTTCTTGTTGGCAAACACAGGGCTTAAGTGAAATGATCCACACCTACCCTTGGGTGTCTCTCATGCTTGCTTTTCTGGGCTTGTACAGTATCTTATTTTTCATCCCTATTCTCATTCCCTTGCATTCTCCACAGGGAGCTGCACAAGGCTCCTCTCTGCCAATAAGATAAATCCACTTGTGGTGTTTCTTTTCTCTCCTCTTTTCTGGAAAGGAGAAAGCATGGTGGCAGGGCTTCCCAAACTTGGTTCTTCAACTCAGCTGCCAACCAGACAGCTCAGCTATTTGCCATCTGAATTATAAGAAAGCAATCAATATAAAACCTGTTTTGTTTTGTTTTGTTTTGTTTCCCCTGTGTACTATTTAACTTCTGGTTTCAGTATGAAACTCAAACTAAGGCTTTAGTATCTTTTGGAGACTGAGGGATGGAGGTTAACTAACATTAGTAGTTCTGGGTGATGTTACTCCAGATACAGCTCCTGTTTTTGAGTCCATGACTGGAGCTGAAAATACTTGGAGCACAGTGGGTTTCAAAGCACTATTTATCCCAGTAGAAAACTGAGAAGGATGAAGTTTACATATGAATGTTAAATGTTGTTTGAAAACAGAAAGTGAGATTGTGTGACTCCTTGCTGAGAACTCTCTTGGGTAATTGGAGATATGGAGGAAGACAGAGTTTTAAATCCCTTTTTATCCTTTCATAGGGACATGGACTCCAAAAGCCATTAAAAGAGGGAATAAATACAGAGAAAACGCTGCAGAGAAATAATTATTTCTGCAGTGCACAGTCCCACTGGAGAAAGAGACTAAGCATGTCTCCAAGTGTTTTTATATGCAAAGGTCTGATAGTTTGAAGGAAAAGTTTTGTTGCTGAAAAATGAGTTTGATCTGCTCATAAAAAGGAGGCCTGTCATTTAGTTTTATTATTAGTTCAAAGAGCCAAACAGGTAGGCTTCCTCTTCTACCCCCTTTATTTCCTTGCTTTCCCTCCCTTACCTTTTTCATTCCTTATCTTTGTAATTTTCTCAGAGCTGGAGCAGTTTAAAGAGAAAATGAATCTCTCCATTTTGAGTGAGAGAAATAGAGAAGCAGGAAGGAAAAACTTGATCATTGTTTTTCACTTCAAAACCCGTTTGCATTTCTTTAACATCAAAATTTCAATTCAAATGGAAATGCACCATTCAAAAACTTGGGGAAATGAGACAGATTTTTTTTCCCCTCTTCTCTAACATTTATTTTACTGTCTCTCTAATGCATAGATCATCATGCTAGGAGTCTCTGGCATTTAGCCTGCTAAAAGCAGGGGACTCAAACCCTTTTTTATCAGACAGTGGAGCCAGCCCTGTATCACCAAAGTGACTGGAGATTTGTCAGCATCATTTTAGCACTCTGGCTTGATCAGGTGATGCTATAGAGATTCCTACTGCTGCTCTACATTACCTTTCATGTCTTGCAATTTGTACTATTCATGCAAATTGCTCCCAATGATGGTATTCAAAGCCAAATTTAAACATACTACTAAACCATGGGAACATAGCACATAACAAGCTACAAAGAAATCCAAGAAGTATTGGATCATATGATCATCTCTGGCTCAGAAATACCTAATCAATGGTAAATGCAGTTCAGTTCAGCTAAATGTTGAATAATGAGCTCAGAAACAATGATGAAAGAAAGCTGATCTGATGAAAGGGTGGCAGCACAGTAAGTGAGGAATAAATGTGGGAGTTATTAAAGACATGGCTCCTAAAACTTTGGAGCAACAATTTAGGCTGATGGCAAAGGAACAGCTTAGGCAAAAGAAATATGCAGGCAGAAGCAAGCAAGCCACAGGATAGCAGATGTGCTTATGTGGACAGAGACAATTTCCCTTCACAGACTGGAAAAAAATGACTGGAGTGTGAGGCATAGCTTAATGTCATATTTTAGCTTGCAAATTTTATCTAAATCAATAGGGAGCTGTCAGTCAGATTAATGAAGAGTTAGAACACCTTCCTTGGGAGGAAGACTAGAATCATCATTAATTATAGGCTGAGTTGGTCTCAAGGTATCTCATAACCCTCCCATTAGTAGCACCTCTGTGCTTTGTTTGGCATGGAATGGAGTGGGTCACTTTGCAGTCCTCCCACCCCTGCTCCCAGCCCCATTTAGGTATAAATCCAATTATGCCCTTTTTCTAAGCAAGCAGTATGGACACAGCCTGCTTGTTTTCCATCTTTGGTGCCTGGCCCTCTCACTGGAGTGTTTCCTTTTCTGCCACCCAGAGCCTCTTAGTCTCCTCTCAACACTGGGAAACAGAGGCATGTGAATGCTTCTGTGGGGAAATGCTTCTGGATCCCAAAGCTGAAGCACATCTCTCCCAGCATGCAGAAAACTTTCAAACAAGGCAGGGATTGGTCTCTCACTGGATGTTCAGCAGGCTAGAAAAGCTGGAGGAGCAGTGGAGTGAGCTGATGACAAGGAAAAATGTATTTTAGGCAGATACCCACAATGAGATGGCTCAGTTTGTTCAGCCCCATCCAAATAATCTGGGAAGTTTTGGTATTTCCATTTATAATGAGATTTGGCACCCAGCCTTTTAAACATTTTGTTGTTCAAATAGGAGATTTGGTTTTTTAGTCTCCTTAGGGACTTTCTAAACGATTTTTGGTCAAAATGAGTATTTCTGTCAAAGTATTTTGCCCAGTTGTAGATCCTTTCATTCACAGCTTTCTTCAGGGAAGCATTTTCAGTTAGAGAAATGATTTTGTAATGGTGTTACAAGTCAGACATGCAATTACAAATGAATGCACCCTGCTCTGCTGAATGCCAGGTAGGTAGGAACAGCTCAGTGGATGCAAAACACCAACACATCAGGGTTTGCAGTCCTGGAGCCTGCAGAGATGACCTGCTTGCAGAATCACACTGCCTGTGCTGAGGCTGTTTCCTATTCAATCTCAAGACTACAGCAGTGGAGAAGGGAAATGAAGATTGGAAATCATAGGCAATGGAGTTGATGAGGCAGGCTAAATTATATTGCAAATGGTAGCAGGGAGGGGAGAAGCAAAAAAAGGAGCAGAGTTAGGGGGGAAAAAGCAATGTAAGAATCTTTTTGCTGTGCTGCTTTCCTTATGCTGTTGATCCTGATGGGTTTCTGAGATATTTATTCAAACCCCTGTTTGCTCTGATCTGATTAATGCCATTTCAGCACTGGTTGGTTTGTTTGCATCTCCATTCAGTCTGTTAGAGGCTGAAGTGAAGCAACATAATGAATAAGATGCTCTTGGCAAGGGTTAAACAGATGCCAGCAGAGTAGCCCTTAGTTTGTCAGCCCCAATGCTCTAGAAGTAATTTCTTGAGAAGCTTTAAGCAGAGAAAAGCACAGCTCTGGAGTAGTGATCCCTCCCTTTCTTTCACTGTAGTCTTTTGCTTGGCTTGTAAGTGAATGAACTGTGAGCAAAATTGCTGTCCACCTAAAATATAATTTCTCTGCGTGGTGCAGAATGAATAATTTATTGAGCTGAGTGCAGCAAGTCTAACCACTTGATCAGTTATCTTTCACTACTTGGATGGGTGATGTGGAGAGCAGAATAAACTTTTTTTTCCATCAGTTTTTGTGGTGGTATAACCCTAAAATTAGTGAAACTGTTAGACCTCCTAGCTCTGTGTAGTCTCTGGCATGAGCCAGGAGGCAGAGCAAATGACAGTGTTTGGTGTAGAATTTATTCAATCAATCTTCCAGTAACTTTAGGGGTGGTTTTTTTTGCCTCTAATATGCTTAACACTACTCTCTGCACATGGGATTGCAGGCAGGTTTGTTTATTTGTTTGATTATTTATTTTTCTATTTTGTTTTTATTCTGTTTGGTTTTGGTTTGGTTTTGGGTGTTTTGTCAAGCTTGGTGGAAACTTCTGTCATTATTTGATGTGTTATATTTATCAGTGCAGGGCCAGCATTTGTGTCAGTGATGCTGTGTATTCTAAAATGCATGTCACACAAAAATTATTGATCCTTTCAAGAAGCCCAAATGATTTTTAGCTTCGCCTCAGGCTCTATTAGCAATGTGGAAAATTGAAAAGGGCTCTCAAGAAAAAAAATAACCTAAGATTGAAACTGCAACCGAAGAGCTGTCAAGTGGAGAAGTACTTATGAATTATAATGAGCATGATCTAAAGATGACATTATCCTTTAGGAGTTTGGTTAAATCTTCCTTATGACTCACAAAGGTCCCTTAGAACAAACAAAACCAAAATAAGAGCAATTTTAGGGATTGCATTTAGAGGCAGTGCACCTTAAATAAGATTCTATTTAAAAGATTCTATTTTTTTTTTCCTTTTTTCATGTATGTTGAACTTGGCCTCCAGAGCATCACAAGAGATTTCACATTACACTTCTCCATTTATTTATGTCCATGTAGACATTTAATTCCAAGTCATATTTCTGATGGAAGGAGAGACCATTTCTGGCACTGTCTGACTTTGATTGGATGTTGAGAACTGTCTTGCACTCCATCTGGGCTCGAAGGAGATTTGTTCCTCTCTGAAGGTTTCTTGAACACCTTTCACAGGGTAGCACATTAAGAAATAATATTAATATTCACTTGTAATATGAAGAAAAATCCTACTATTGTGAGCTGTATGACTGGAGTAGAGGGCTACAGTTGGTCTACAGGCCACTGCTTCCAGAGACTGGCCATAAAAAAGACTCAGCAGTATTTCAGGTGGAGGGAATTATTTTTTCCTTCAGACTGCAGATATTATTTTTTTCTTGTATTTAACTCTTCCGTATAACTTTTTCTTTTTAACAAAACAAAAACACACACACACACAAACACCAAAAACAACCAACAAAAACCTAAATGCTGGTAGAAGATTTAGAAAGCAGATTTTTTTCATTTCCCTTCATACCTAAAAGGAGTGCTCCCACCTTTGACAGAACAAGTAGAATTTTTTTGGTTTTTTTTTTTTCCCTTCAATTGCTCCCATATTGACAGAGCAGATGAGAAATGCAATGAGCAGCAGGTTCAAAAGCATTTCTAGGATCAGAAGAACGATTCCATCAAAGTTGTACTTTGGTGCTACTAATATCACTTTCCTGGATATCTTCCAGGTTATATCTGTTGAGGTTTGCTGCCAAAGGAGGCTCTTTGGTTTTAGTGTTGTCAGCACTGTGGAGACTGTGAAGAAAAGCACACTGTATTTTTCTCAGCTTCTATGCATTTCAGAATATATATATATGTATACATGAGAAAATCAGTGGCAGTGAGCTATATGAAGCAAGAGAGGTCGAGCTTATTCCAGATTCAAACACAGCATGTGAGCAGGCAGTTAGAAAAGTCTTATCTTGTAACTTCTCATGCAATCCACTGAGCAAAAATAAATGCAGAAGGAGCAGCCTCTCCCACCACCTCTCTGAGTACCTCTCAAGTGCTGATAGATCCTTCTAACACAGATTAGTATTTCCTGATGATTTTTCCTCCCCCCATACAAATGTGTACTTCATTCATGACTAATGCATGAACTCAGGAAGCACCCATATTTAGACAGCTATAAACTCCATTAATTGCAACATGATTGTTCAAAAACTTGCCCAGAGAGACGATATTACTAATTAAACTGTGATGCAAATAGAAGTAGTGCAAATCAGTTTTATTTTACATCATTAAGTATCCCAGTCAAAACATCTAGTAGTGACTGTATGATCTGTGCAACCTGTTCCAGTGTCTCACCACTCTCATAGTGAAGAATTTCTTCCTAATACCTGATCTAAATCTACCATCTTTGAGTCTAAAGCCATTACCCCTTGTCCTGTCACTACATGTTCTTGTAGGAGGTCCTCCCCATCTTTCCTATAATGTCCCTTGAGCAGTTAGGAAGGCTGTGCTATGGTGTCCCCAGAACCTTCTCTTCTCCAGGCTGAAAAACCTCTGAAAAACCAGCTCTCCCAGCCTGTCTTTACAGCAGAGGTGCCCCAGCCCTCTGCTCATCTTTGTGGCTCTCCTCTGGACTCATTCCAACAGATCTGCATTAGGATATAATCTGAAGCTCAGGGAAAAAATGAGGTCTTCTTGCCAGGCTTTATCTTATCATTTGGGAAGCCTTTATCAGGGTAAATGGATAGTGTGGTAATTACATTTCTGAAACCTTTCCCCAATAGAAAATTATTTCTTTCCTGATTAAAACCTGGTTCTCCTGATACAGGCTTGCTGCTAGGAAATAATTTTGAAACAGCTGCCAGCAGTTGTATCATTTAATCTTTCATTTTCAAGGCCACTTTAAATCATGTTCGTCGTTAGGACTTTTCCAAATCCTACCGTGGTTCCTGAAAACAACGAACTTCCAAATCTTGAAGGAGCAATATGGATGGTTTTTGCATGATCTGTTAAGTGTGGCTTGCCAGAGCAGTGTTGAAGGCTGCTGGTTGTCCTGACTGCCCTTTGGAGGAGGAAAGAAAGGGGCTGACTCTTCCCTGCAGCACAGCTGAGCTGCCCAGAGCAAATGGAGGGAGAAGGATAAGCAGAAGAACGGACTGGAGAAGCACAACCTGCAAATAGCACCAGAATGACAGCTTTGAGAGACACAGCCATGGAATGGGAATACAGGCTTTTTCTGGGAACCTGGAGAAGACACTGAAAACATGTTTTTAACAAACGATGCTAAAGTTTTAGTTACTGCTTAAAATTAGTGCTGGACTGACAAGATGCTGAAGGAAATAACCTGCCTGCCTAGGACACTGGAAACATGGGGAGGTTTGTTGGCCACTGAGATTGCTTCACTTGGAAGTTTTTTATTCTAACTTATCTGCAAATAAAGAGTTTGTGGAGCTAATTCAGTGGGAAGAGGCAGGCATGCCACCAGGTACACCTGGTCTCACCATGGTGGGATCCTCTTGGAGTAGCTTTCCCCAGGCTGTGTGTGGAGACTTTGGCCTCGAGGGGCTTTAAAAAACCTCGTGGGCCTACATCTTTGCATGTGTTTGTTGTAATCCTGCTTTGAATTCTCTGCTTCTGTTCTGCTGCTGCATCTTTTCAGTAGACAGGATTAAGTACTGCAGACAGGCCCTGCCCTTGTCTGTAGCCACCAGTGCAGAGGGACAGAGATGCCAACGAAGGGCCAAGGACACTGGGGTCTGGCCTGGCTGGAGGCTCTCGTGCTGCTCCTGGAGAATCTCCCTGGGGAAAAGTTTGTGCATCAAGAAAATCAGTATTGGCCATGCCCCAGGGAAACCCTTGTCAGCTTATCTTCTCTGCCAAAGGGAAGCGTGTTCTTCCTAGCTGCAAAAAAAAATGTTTCATGATAAAAAAAACTCTTTCTTTTAGGAGCTTTGCTGCTAATGGGTTTTGAACAAAAGTACTCTCTGGAACGACTGGAAAAATACAAAGGGTTTTTTTCCTGATAAGAGTATGTGCTGGGTTGTATTTTCAGGTACATTCCCCAAGTCTGTTGCTATGTATTTTCATTCATCATCACTTTAATCTAGTATCAATATAAACAATACCGTATGAATATTCCTATTAATATGAACAGGTTTAATCAGAGCTACTGTAAATAGTTTTCCCTAGTATTAAAGTTGAGACACTATAGAAGGCACTTTAACACTTCAAAAGAAGTTTTAGGTCAGAGTTTGGGCTTTAGGTAGGAGGTGGAGGCATTGCATGTGTTGTGATTCAGTGAAATTCCTCCACGAGGGAAAACACTGGGCTGGCAGGATTTCACAGGTCATGCTGTAAAATACTCTTTCTGCCAGGTCACCTCCATGGCTGATCTTTCAAATGGCTTGATTTTATGGACAAGAAAGCAGATTTTCTTCATTCTACACCCAATGTCCTTTATCACACTATAGGTAGCTTGATAGATATTAAATCACACAAAATTCTGCAAATTTCCAGTGTGAGTTAAAGATTCTGCCCCAATGTGAACTACTAACATGGGCAAAAGTTGGCAGTATAAACCCCAGCATGTTCCTAGCCCTGCTCTTAGCCTGTGGTTTGGTGGCTGTATGAGGAAATTTATCTTCAAGAATAAATAAAATGTGACAGCAAGAAGATACTTAATACATAGTTTTAGCTTAATGAGATTTAAAATCTTTGATCCAATAGTTTTAAGACACCAAGGGGGCAAAAAGGACACTAGAGGACACAGATGACAATGGATGCCATGCCCTGATGTATTTGCTCTTGGGACTGTTTTCTCCCAGTTTCTCAACATCCTGTATTTCAAAATGTACCAGGAAAATGAAGGTGGAAAAAATTTCATGTTGAATTTTTGCTAATTTGTAAAGGCCAGAGCCTAACTAATGTACATTTCTCACTACAATGCCTCAGTAAGTTCAGGGGGCTGTTCATTCAAAAGGCTCATTAGGGACCTAATCCATCTCTGAAGCTGCTGTTGTAATGAAAGTAAGAATTACAAGGACAATGAGATTTTCTTCATTTAGGGGAAAGAGGTGCAGAGCTATTAAAAGTCTTACCATCCTAATGAAGTTGTGGAAAAAAAAATACGAGTAGAATCTTCATGGCATTTACATTAATTGCACTTAGGCTGTGCCTAGTAATGATGGTTTCATTAATACAAAAGTAGGTTTGGAACAATGTATAGGAAGCTTATATTAGATGGAAGGCTACTGCATGGTATTTATTTATTTATTAGATGGTTACTCTTAAAATGAATCCTATAATGATGGCACAGACAAAGGTTGATTTTAGGCAAATTGACCACTATTTTACACAATATAGAATTTGCCTTGATTTTCTCCTTTTATTTTTGCACGTGTGGTAAAAAACCCTTCCCAATTAAAGTAATGAGACATACAGAAGGAGAAAAATATCTTTGGTTTGATTAAGTTCATGGTTATAGCCCTCAAAATTAAAGATTATTTTCTTCCTTCCCTTCTGTTATGACAGCAGCAAATCTCATGAAAATCTAAAATTGCTAGAGTGTGTCAGGTTTTGCTTCAGTGCCTCTTTTTGGGGGGTTTTGTGTCTCTGCCAGGAAGGGCTTTTCAAGGAGCCATCTGGGTGCCTCTGGACAAATGGGAGTGATTTATGAAGGAAGTTTTAAAATGTTAAATACACATTTCATACATTACAGGTGGGTGTGAGCTGCCTCTCGATGAAGGTGGGAAGCATAGTTAGTCTTTATTGCCTGTTTGACATATTCACATTACCTCACAGATATTAACTAATCATTTCTGTAACTCTAAGGTAAATTAATAAATGTTGTTAATCCCATTTTTATACAGGAGGAAATGGATGAATTGCCTTGACCCTCATGAAAAAGAAGGGGCAGAGCCAGGAACAGAATCTCAGTTATTAATCACACATAACCTATCTTTTTTTTTTCAGTTCATCATTACCACCTAATGCTCTGAACAGACATTTATAAGGTAAACAGCTGTGCCAGCTGGAGACATCACCACCTTTCTCTTTTTTTTTTATGAGCCCCTTTTTCATAGCTGTGCTCATGGAAGGATTTGAGAGTTTTTTTCTTCACCACAACCTGTCCAGGCTCACTGAGCTGCTTAGAGCAGGACCAGATGACTTGGTTGTCTGGCACAAGGTCCTTTTGACCCAGTATGGGAGAGACAACATCCAGGTGGTAACAAATAACATCTCCAGCCAATGATGTGTAGATGATGTTTGTCTAAAGCATAAGAAGTGAACCCAGTAAGTAAAATGCACAATTCTGGAAAACTTGGGGTTTGTTTTGTTTTGTTTTTCAATTAAACTAGTAGAGATTTGTGATGTATGAATGAAATCTCCTAATCATATGTGTTAAAAATACATAAAGATCATGTACAAGGAAAAAAAAAAAAACAACAAAACCACCTTTAGTGGATGATTAGTGTAATTCTTTTCTAATGAGTTCTTATAAACATCACATCAGTTGTTATTAATTAGCTATTAAGAGTTACTGTTGAAGGAGCTTGTTTGGCTTTAACTGTATTAATGAGAGTTAAGGTTCTTGCATGATATATTTTTGAGACAGACTCAGATAGTTCTGTAGAGGTGAGTTTGGGGAAAATACAGAGAACAACATCTGCTCCAGTTATCTTTAGGTTCAGAACAAGCTCACGTAGCTGAAAAATCAGGATGATGTTTATTAAGCTGAGTTTGTAATTTTGCAAATGAGCCATTCAGTGTGAAGATAGTAAAAGGTAATCACACCTGACACCACTGGTCTTAGGAGGGGCTTTCAGGATAGACTGTGTGTGCATAGAAATCTGATGTAGAAAACCACTATGTAAATACACACCAAATTAATGACATGCATGGGGGGGCCTTTGAGGGGTCTTACCTCCTGTTGTTAATAATATCACAGGCTTTGTACCATCAAAGGCAAGGAGAGAAATCATACAATGCCAAACTTCTCTGTTATCAGGTCTTTTTATATCTGTTACCCCCTCCAGTCATTTTGATGTTATGGAGTGTCTGAAGCTTCTACATCTGGAATTTACCACAGATTTTTCATTGAATAACACTGATGCAAGATGTCCTGAATTGCTTGTCTCTTACTGCTCTAACTGTAAATAGACAAATGCATTCCAGGGCTGCTGTATTTGTTGTTGAATTTCAACTGTAGATGAGGAGCTGCAAAGCTACTTGAATGGAGAACAGAACTATTTGCTTTCTGCTGCCTTTCTTCCCTTTCTATTTTCTTAGATGCCTCTTGGTACTTCTTTGCAGCTAGGGTAATTTTCTGGCTTAAATATAGCAAAAAACAACAAAGAAGTATATACTGGATATATACTCCTATACTGGAATCTCAGAATTAATCCATCCTATGCACCACTTTAGTTTTTTTGGGGGGTTATGTGCATTTCAGGCAATTGTATGTGTAACTTTGGGATAGACAAAAGGACTGGCAACAAGTGCCTCTAGTGTGTGGGAGTTTCTTTTCTTCCCTAATCTCATTTCCTCTTTCCTAAATGCAGTTATTCAAACTGCATGGTAAGGATTAAATTTATCCTTTTGATATTTTCATGTCCTACAGCAACATAATTAAGATGGCATAGCTATATTCATGGTTTGTTCAGTGGAAAATCCACCATCCAACAGTATGTTATGTGTGGGTTGACTTCATTCAGGGAATTTAAATTGGATCCATTTCACATAACTGCATATGGCAAATAATTCAATGTAAAAATAAACATCTTGTCCATGTAAATACCACTCATTTCAACTGACTCTTATTTTCATGTTTCTTTAGAGTAATTACTGCCTGTCAAGTTGTTGTATATATATTTCCTGCTGTCTTGGAAAAAAACCCAGTGTATTTCTTCGCTTTAATTTCCATTGCACTTTTAGCAGGGAAGAGTCTCTATATGTTATAGTTATAGATGAGGACTAGCAATCAAATAAAAATACATTTTTAAATTCAGATTTATTAATAAAGTCAGATTAATTAGCGATACGCAGAGCTCCTTTGAAAAACTAGAAAGTTTTGAAGTTTAATGCAGAGTTGTTAACCAGTATTGTTCCTTCATTAAAATATCAGAGGGAGGAAAAGAACAAAATGCACACCAGGAAAATAATTGCACAGAGTCTGTATGAATGACTGTGTGCTATGAAAATTATTAGTGTGAAGCAGTCATCTGGGGCTTATCAGTAAGAAATAGTGCCAAAAAATCAAGAAGGTGGAATTTCTGAACCAAGTGCAACAGCACAATCAGCTGAAATTGCCACCTCCTCTTCTTTTAGAGGTTTTGCCACTACCTAACTGCAAGTGAAATGCCTGGGTTATAAATACAGCAGTTCCCTTTTCAAGTTACAGCCATCCTGATCCATGAAACAAACAGATTTTTCAGCAGGCTCATATTTGTGCTTTCAGTTGTGCTCTTGCAGTGTATCAAATATTCACTTTTTTCCCCCCAAAGTGGTTTTTCTCTTAGTGCAAATAACAACTGAGAATTGTTCCTGGATGGCCAGGTTTATTCTGTATTTTTTTGTGGAAAAGACCTTCTGTGCATTAAGAAAAAGTATCTTTTTGAGTGAAGTAACTAAAAAAATTGGATCCTTCTTCTGTATGTAGAACACATGAGATGTAGAATTACATCTCTTTACAGTCATTACTGAGTGTAAAATAGTTTAATTCCACTTGCAATCAGACTTGTCAGTTAAGATCCAAAAATACATGGTCAGTTACAAATTCAATGATGTTTGTATTATAGTCTTATTTAATAAGAATATGTAGACCATTATGTCAGATCAAAAATGATCTTACAAAAGAGGCTGATTATCAGAAAGTAGACACAGCTACATAGCTGTTAACTTCTGGATGAATCTGTGAGCAGCACTATTTTTTACCTAGCTTGCTGTTGTACATAAAATCAGTTTGAGACACTGTAATAAGTACAGAGGAAAGGAAACAGATCTGGAATAAGGAGATCCACAAAATTCAAAATTACATACTGAGGGAGAAATGACCAGGAAGATTATTTTCGGTGCTATCAAGAAAGTAATTTACAAGAGTTAAAGGCCATATGGTAATTTCCATTATCTCTAGATGATTAGGTACACATTCTAACATATTATGAAAGCATCTATCAGTGTCACTAAAAAGAACATAACATATTCTTACAGTGAAATGTAGAGCTAGTCATGCACTGACTTCAGTGCAGCTAAAGGAACAGGCTCGTGTTTGGAATACGATCATTTTGCTCTATCATCAAACACCATCTTTCACAGCCCAAACAGATCATTGCAGGAGTATGGAAATTTCTTCCCCCTCATATCTATTAATGCCTATGTGGTTAGGGAGCTACAGGAATCAGGAGCTCAACCTAACAGAGCACAGCTGAGCACTGAATTTCTCCAGAAGTATCTGTTAAGCCAGGGTTACTCACTTCACATGCAGGCCTCAAGCTACCTGGTTGCTTCTTTTAGGAAATTAAGGCAGGGAAAGTAAGAAGGAAAGAATGGAAAATCCTGAACTGTATCAGGAATAAATGCAAGAAGACTAAAGTTCTAATCTTTAAAAAGTGAACATCTCCAGCCAACAACACTCTTCTCAATAAGCTCCCAGTTGTAGGGAAGTGAGAAAATATTCATGGCCTTAGAAAGCAGAGATAGGAACCTACAGAATGATAAGACATGGAGTGAATAATTACAATTGGAAATTTTCCTTCTGAAAAAGGGCAGGTTTGGCCATCTGAAGCTGAAAATGTCTTTTTCTTTTGCCTCCATTCTATACATAAATATCAAATAAAGTATTTAGGAGCAAAGCAAGATAAGAAGTATATGTATTAGCAGATATATATGTGTATGTGGAGTTCATTACTGTAATTTCTATGTAAATTAGGTAAGAATAACCTGCCAATAAGTCTCATACAAGACTGACAAGTCTTACAGCACCTACATAAAACAAGCTGGGAATAACCAAACATCCTCCAAATAAAACACATTCTGGATGTACTTAGTCTGTGGACAATGTTACTTAGCATCTTAGCCTTTGGGTTTCTTTTAAGTGGATTTTTTTTTCACCTTATTCTCATTATTTTAAGATTGACTGAACGGACTTTTAAATAATCTGTGGTTTTTGTTTTGTTTTTAATATTCTGTGTGTTCAAAGTATTTTCAGACTGAAATAGCCATTTCTGAGAGTTGTTTTCAATGGAAGGCAAAGTTTCTCAGAAGCTCATCTTTATGATTTTCTTTCTGCAGGAGCCCTAAGTGAAGCATTTTGTTCAAAATGCTCTACATCTATTAAATAATCAGATAGGACATGCTTTGGTGCATCGCAGAATTGGATTTTTCAGCTTCTTTGTGTGACTTCACTTACTTGGATCAGGGTTTGTGGCTCAGTTATGTCCCCTGAGATGTGCTACTCTCTCCCTCCTTTCTGATCCCACCAGAGCATCTTGAAAGGTGAACTCTCAACAGAGACTTTGGCTCTGTGAAGAACAGGGACCAAAAAAAGAATCTCATAAAAACTCAGTGGTATAGTTTGATGTAAAGAAAATAAGCTTGCATTTTTCTGATATTCTTTGTTCTGTAAAAAAGCTTGGTGATTTTGTGTCATTTATTCAGAATAGAATAACAAAATTTTAGAATTTCAAGAAGGAATTCAGTTTTCCTTTTGGTTTAAGATTTCATAACCTAAGTTGGAAAAATACAGGCTTTACTGGATAGCTGGCATCTGAAAATGTAGATGTATGCTTTTTTTCACTGGCAAATGTGGTTTATCTTTAGTTAAAAAAACAAACCAAAAAATTAAATGAGAGTGGTGTGAAAGAATTTGTTTCTGCACCATAATGTTCAGAAAGCCTGTAGCAGTTTTTGGAAGGAAGGGAGGGAGGAATGGAAGTGCTTGGAAACCACCAGGGTTAAACTTAAAACTCTTGCTTTGTAACAGTGGAACGTTCTAGCTCTCTGTGCTCTTGCCCATCCCAGTGAGATTGCCAATTAACTGGGGTACCCTGTTCAGCTGTGAGCAGATGACCACTTACACCTGGGCATGGGCATCACATGGCCTGCAAAGGGGTTGCACCTGCTGGGGTGGAGCTGCTTGCAGGGCCACGTTTGGAGAGAGCAGTTTGGAGAAGTTTTTGAGATGCACCAGGGAGATGTGGACTGAAAAACCACCATGAAAGTGGAGTAAACTGCCCGTGTAAAGTTGCAGGAGGAGGCTGGAAGCTGTATAAGGTCAGTGCTGTGTTTCTTTCTTTCTGAGAGGGGCTATTTGGGGGAAAGGGGGTGGTTTTCAGAAGTAAAAAGCCCCAGGTGGTAGCAGCCCCTGGCTGGGAAGTGGTTTATGTCTCCTAGTGCAGTTCTGAAGGGTGTAAGATGAGTTAAGGCAGGCATTTTGTTCAAAAGCTGTTGGGGGGGGGGGGGTTGTTTGGGGTGCACTTCCATAGCTGGCCAGACTTATTTAATGAAACCCTCTGATGTTCCTGAAAAATTAGCTTTAAATTACTGAAATCTGAGTGTGTAGGCACATTATTGAGTGTGTGGAGCTTGTGTAACTGCTGTGAAGTGTTGGTCTCTGAATAATACCATGGAGTGACAGTGTGGATCTGGAAGTGATTTGTCAGGGAATTAAAGCTCATCTAACTATGGATATCTTATTAAGCACATCCTGCTTGAATGCCTAGTACTGTAACTTTTAATGGGATCTGTGTGAAAACCAATCAAGATAGGCATATAATAGCTAGAGATAAAGACATTCTGCTACTGAGAGAGCAATGGGGAAAGCTGTTAACTTCCATGTTCTTGTCTTCAGCCTCAAATAGGTTACCAGCCTTAATTTGCAAAAGTATAAAAGGTCGAAAGAACTTTAAAGCCTTTTTCAGGAGAAGGAAAGGAAAGCTGACACTTCTTCTGTGGGCTGTAAGGGACAGTATATTGGAAATTAAGTAATTTGGAAACTGTGTTCCTTGTGGAACGATAGGAAAGGTATGAGACTCAGCTGAATGTGTGGAGAGGTCTGCAAACAGAGATAGTTCCACTTATCTGTGGGAAGCCAAAGCAGGGCTAAAGTCAGTATGGTGACTGGCCAAAATGTGCTCTGCAGACATGGCTGAGAGCTGTAGGGGGGAGCTGAGACAACCAAAATGATTCAGTGTTCTGCTTTTGCTCTTTTTGCACTGTAAATTTAACTCAAAACTTGAATAAATCATCTCTGCTGACTTTCTGCCCTTGCTGTTCTGGATGAAGGTGAAGTGCCATCATACCAATGCCCAAGCAGTAAGGCACAAGCTCAGTAAAGTACATGTTTCAGGACACAAATGAATATGTCCTGATGCTGTAACTTTGCCAACTCACTGAAAGTTGATAATTCTTTAATTATAAATTGACAGGTGGACTCTGTACCATGAGATAAATAACAGTCTATTCCTGGTCCTCTTCCCTGCAAAGGTAACTTTGAAAAGACTGGCCCACGATTGTCC
>JANHGL010026314.1:9533-25516 GCA_024611195.1 Ceyx melanurus | reverse complement strand
GAAGCGGAAGGAGCCCGCGGGCCTCCATAGACGGCGGCCTGAAGGAGAAGGCGGGAGGGGCCCCGTTGGTCGCCATCTTGGGAATGGCGGCGGCCTGGTGAAAGCCGCCATCTTGAGTGTGGCACAGAGAGGGATGACGTGGCCAGGTCGCTGGGATCCTTCCACCTGGTGTAAGGGGGGAGACCAGCGCGACCCTCCATTAACTCCCAACCGAATTCTTTGCATATAGGAGGTGCCCAGACCCTCCTGCCAGCCCCAATACCAGGCAGGGCAAAATGGCGGGTGCTGAGGCGTCATCCCCTCCCAGCCTCACCCTCCCGGAGGGCTTCCCTCCTTTATCTCACACTTATCACCCCCTATTATTTCAGTTCTTTCCTCACAGCAAATTTATTTATTAACTGAGTCGCAAGCAACACACAGCAAAAAAAGCCACTTGGGCAGAGGGAGGAGGAGGCCCAGCTATGGCGTCACGTGCCACCATTGGAAGGCGAAGGGCTGCCGCTGGACGTTGGTTCCACATCGCACCTCGCCGAGGCTGCCGTGGTAGGAGGCCACCTCCTCCAGGAAGCGGCACCGGAGACCCAGCGGCTCCAGGAGGGAGCGGGTCCTCCTCTCCAGGCAGCATTCTCCCCCCATCACGGGGCCGAAGGGTTTGGGGATGCCCAAGTCCTTGGCCAGGACGATCATGGTGACCTGGAAGGGTGACACAAGAAAAGCCCGGTGGCGTTGGGATGGAGGAAGCCGAAGGAAAACCGCTGGCTGCCCTCCTCCATCAGCCTCACCCCGAAACAGGGTGTGGGTGCTGCTGCCCCAAGGCCTCCAAACCCAGCAGCGTTTTCCCCTTTTTTGAGCATTGAAACACGTCCCACGCTTCACAATTGCAACGCTCTGGAAGGCTTTAGCCTCAAAAATACACAGTTTAACCTCACCCCGAGCAACACAAGCCCCAGAGTTCACAGCATCACGGAACACCTGGTTGGAAGGGACCTCAAAACCAAGTTAGACCTGACCTTATCCAAGTCTGGCAGGAGATACTGGGTTTTTTTCTTCTGTGGTTTTGGGACAACTCTGGGGACTCATCCTGGCTGAATAAACTGGGGTTTTTTCTGGAGAAGACTGGAGAAGCAGGGACCCCCCCCCTCACCATGTTGGGGAAGTAGGGCACAGCTTTGCCCTGCTTGTCGAGCTTGAAGAGGGCAGGCAGGTCAATGATGTCCTCTTCTGTCAACCCCAGCTCCTTCTTGAGGACATCTCTGTTCCAGTCAATGCAGCGCTGGAGGGGGTGGAGAAGAGGAGGTCGGGGAGGGGAGCAGAGGTGAGCACAGGAGGAGAGCCAATGTGTGACACCTCCCTGAAGGATGGGTACTGCCCTGAGGCAGTGATTGCCAAAACAATATCAATTATTATCAGAAATATCAGGTAGTACCTGCACGTACTGGTTCTGCTGCACCAGGAGGTCGTTGGAAAGGACCTTGTTAATGGTCACTCGCTTCGTGTCCATCCCCGAGTACCCTAAAATGCAAAGCCCCATCAAAACAAAGTGGTGTCAGCAGAAGCCTGGCTTCAGAGGGTGGCAAAAGTCCCCCAAATCTTGATTTCCTGAGGTTCAGGCTGCTGGGAGTCCCAGCTCATCATCTGTTGGGAAACTGGGTAGGAGGAAAACCTCTGCCTGTTGGAGAGGGCATCAGGAAGGTCCATCCACCTTTCCTGAGAAATCTGCTGAGTTTCTCTACTTGGTTCCATAAAATCAGAGGTGCCACCTCCACTCAGGTCAGGGGACATCTCAGGCAGGTGGCCATGACCTGGTAGGACCCACAGAGGTACAGACACCTCCTCCCACCCCACCAGGGGTGGATGGTGTTGAAAAACACAATGAAAGGACACCCAAACCATCGCTGCTGCAGGGAGGGAAGGGTGAGTGTGAAAAAATGGTGTTGATTTGGGGGGGTGTGGATGTGCCAGCCCCCCTCTCAGTTGTCCCACTGCGTGCTGGAGCTCCGCTGGCATTTCCAGCTGCTCCATCCCTCCCCTCCCACTCCCTTTCCCAAAATAAAGCTGGAGGAGGCTGGCTATGGTGGGTGGCCATCCTGCTGGACAGCCCTGAAAGGCAACCAGGTGGGAAACCTTGTCCCCGAGTCCCCTCCTGACACCCGCACGTGGATCAGGCGCTGCCACCCCCGGGACCAGCTGCTCTGAGGGGCTTCTCCAGCCAAAGCCACCTGGTTGTCACCTTGCCTTTGAACATGGTGGCCTCTCCCTGGCCTTCCTTCTGCTTCTCCCTGAAGAGCTTGTAGCAGGCGGCGGGGCTGGGCAGCAGCATCCGAAAGTGCTGTGGGGAGATGGGTGGGGAGAGAGGTGTTACCTGAAACCCCTTCAAAGGGACCTCAGGGACTTATTTTTATTCTTTTGGCAAGGAAACAGAACTATAATTCATAAAATTAGAGAATTGTTGCCTTTTTTTTTAAGGTGGTTCTGAGAGGATCTACTCCGATGAGGGGAGGTGATTTACCCTGTTGGCAAACACCCACCAAGCCACCCCTCCCTGAGGGATTCAGCTGCTGCTGGGGCAGGGAGGGTTCATCTGCAGCTGGGTCCAATCCTGCTCACCCCAGGTGGGGTATAAAACCCCCCAGGAGGGGGTTTGTTGGAGCTTTAGGTGAGTTGAGGTGGTGGGTAAGTGGTTGGAGTGTTGTCTAGGCTGATGTTTTTCTGTTTCTGGGCTGCCTAGGATGGTGCTTTTTGTTTCTGTGAGCCCTGGCTGGCCCAAGTCTGTATTGAAGATTAAGTTTCTTGGGCTACCTTTACAAGCACCTTTTTTTTTTTTCTACCCACAGTAATTATTAGCTTAGAAAGTCAAATAGCTGGACCCATCAAGGAAAGGAGCTTTGGGGTTTCCCCTTGAGGTGTCCCCATGGGATTTAGCTGTTCCTAGGAGAAACCCCAGGGGTTTTGGGGGGGTACCTTTGCATCAGAGGTGGGCACAAAAGTGACGAACTCATCGACGTGGCCCACAGCCAACCAGTCAGAGTAGAGCTCCACAGGAGCCTGCACTTGCTGGGCATAGAGGAAATCCCTCACCACTCTGGTCATTCTCCTCCCTGCAGATCTGGAGGCAAAAACACCCCCCCCAACCCCAGCAAGAGAGGGAAGAAAGGGAATAAATTTTTATGTTATCATTTTTTTTTATATAAGCATGCATAGAAATTGCTGCCAAGGTGGAGGAGAGAAAGGTGGGTGCAGAGGTGAAGTCAAAGTCTGGGGCACCCACTTGTCCTCCTCTGAACTAGATCAGAACTGCTTCTGGTCAGGGATTTTTTTTCACTTTTCAGGGATTTAAGAATCCCTGAGAGCATCTGTCACTCATCTTGTAATTGGCCCAGCCCCAACCCTTAACACTATCAGGTTCCAGATTTGCAGCTAATCAGGGAATGACTAATTAAGGTATTTAATGAGATTTTTTATTTTTTTTTAATTATATTTAGAGGCAAGTGTGGTTCCTTTGCTCCCGGACCTGTGGGTTTCTCATTGCTTACGTGGGGAAGCTGCTTCCAATGAGGATCCTCCCCAGGGGATACTCCTTCCCTGCCACGGTCACGGGTGGGCTGACCTCCAGGTTGCCAAAGGAGTCGAGGCTGGTGATGGCTTCAAAGAGGGGCTCTCTGCTCACATAGCCAAAGTCAGGGCCCTGGGAAAGAAAAAAAATCACTCTGGGCTTTGCCCTGAGTTTCTCTCTGTCTCTATATCTTTGCTTTTATTCCTCCTGCAGAGTTCAGACCTGCTCCTCTGGGTAGAAGCATCAAGGTGAAGTCTGTCCTTGGATGGGAAGAGGCCAAAGGCAAGAGGATAGTTTCTGAGCTCAGTAATAGATGCTGCATACCAGAGGTTGAGCTGGGGTGAGATCTCCTCTGTAATCCTGCAGCTACCCTTTAAGTGTCCACATTAAGCTAATGAGGTGCTGGGGTAGCCCTGAAGCTGAGTTGCTGGATGGCTCTTGTCAAGCTTGATGAACTTCATCCCCAGAGGGTAAGTCCACCCCAAGCCTAGGAGCCACCAGAAGGGCTGCACTTCACTTAAATCCTATTTAAGTCTTGCTTTTCAGGACCTAATAGATCTGGGATTTAAGGTGCTGTGTGTGGTACAAGGGTTAACTAACCCTCCCTTGAGTTGTGCTGAGGTCAACTGCTCAAGGGAGAGGTTGATGTGTTGAAAAGGGGGCAAAAATGGGACAAAACTCCTGCCTTGACCCTGCCCTTGCTCTTCAGTGCAAGTCAACAAGGGCTTGGAGCTCAGGGAGCCCTGGGACCAGATCAGGTGTCTGTTCACTTGGCCTTCAATCCCAATCACCTCTGAGTGTTGGGTTTCTATGAGGATAAAGGAATGGGCAAGGAGACCTGAGGGTACCTACTCAGCATCTAGAAATTGTTTGGGGTTTTTTTTAAATTGAAGAGTTGTGTTTTTCCAGAAGCAGGGGCTCCCTGTGTGGTTTTGGGGGTGTGTGTCAGGGGGGGTCGGATCTTTTCCCTGGGTGCTGCAGGAGGGACCAACCATGAGACACCTGCTCTCAGCTCATTGCAGTTTAATAAACCACCGAGCTGGGGCCGGTTTCAACTGTCAGGGACCTGGTTCACCCCAGGTTTACAGGTCGAATCCAAGCCCTATCAATTCCAGGCTGATTTTGAGGGGCTAATTCCCTCTCGTCTCCTTTTTCCCTGGCGCGGGGTCCCAGGGGCTTAGGGCTTGGCCGGGGCGAGAGGGGGACCCGCGTGTGTCAAGTTTGGCCTCAACATTCCTCTCTGGAAAACGAGCTTGGGAGGATAGGAGCTGAGGATTAGGGGAGGCTTCAGAGCAGAAATTGGAGGAGAATTTGTTAGCAGCTCCGAAGGCCGAAATTGTTTGTCAGGACTATGAAGCAAAGCAATTCCTAAAGAGGGCAGAGAGGGGCTCGTTTGAGATCAATGTGCTATTCCCACCCTGCCCAGACAGCCTGGGACTGCCTGTACTCATTTCAGGCATGAGAAACCATGTCTTTTGATGCTTTCCAAAGTGTTTAACCTTCCCTGACATGTAGGGGGGGGGAAAATAAATAAATAAAATTGAGTTGTGTTCTTCTCCTGTTACCATCAGAGAGGAGACAGGGGCTGAAGCTGCTGCTGGGGCCTGTCTGGGTCTATAGGGCAAAGATTTGGAGTTGTCTGACCCTTTCCATGTGGTGATATCTGAAAGGGATCATCCAAAACATTTTTTTCCCATTGCTGGGCTCTCTCAGAATGCCCTGGCTGGGGTCGCTGCTCTCCCAGGAGGCTTCCCTTGCATGCCCTGTCTGCTATTGGCCCTTGGCCTTGGCAAAGAAGCCCCATGGGGATGTTTTTGGCAGCTGGCTGAGTCTTGTTCCCTTCTGAGGAAGTAAATTGACCCCTCTCCTGGTTCCCTTTCCTCTCCTGCTCAGGAGCTGCTGCATATTCACAGATGTAGAGGAGGAAAGGAAAAACCAGCCTGTTGCTGGGATGAAAAAATCCACTCCTGCCCTGGAGCTTGGCAGAAGTCATTTGTTCCTGGAGGTGTGAGATCCTCATTGTAGGGCCTCCAAGGAGCCAAGTGCATGGGAGTTTTAGGAGTGGGGAAGTGGGATAAGCCCCAAAACCTGCAAACTGCTCCTCAGGCAATGCAAGTGACTGTCCTGCTCTTACCAGCAGCTCCTTGATGGGAAATTGCTCCAGTCCTCCACCTCGAGGGGAGTCCAGCACCACTGGAAAGCTCTTGTGGGGAGCGTGGGTGTAGCCAAACTCAATCTCATCCTGAAGAAGGGAGGAAAACCCCCATGGAGCACATCAGGAAGAAGGGGAAAGCTTTGCCCGCTCTCTGGTGCCCACCTACCTGCAACCAGCGGTCTCCACGGTTGATGTAGCCAAAACAAGCCTTCAGCTCACAGCCTGTCTTCTTCACCAGGTCCTTCATCTCCTTGATGAACAGGTAGTTGTCCTTCATGCTGGGAAAGCGAATGGTGGGAGGGAAAGGGATGAAGGGCTGCTGGAGGATGGGTATTCCTCACAGGCAGCTGCCTCTCCCTCTGCCCATCATCTCCCCAGCCTGTCTTGGTGACCTCCAGGGGCTGACATGGCTGAGAAGGGTTCATCTCTTGCCCTTTACCTGCAGACGAAGACGTTCACTGGTGCCAAAGTGTTGGGGGTCATGATCCACGGTGCTACCCTGAACACCACTGTGTCGGTGAAGACTGGGGTGTGGGGGATACCCTGGGAAGCAAGCAGAAATTGGGGACTTTCCACACCCTCTTTCCCACTATTGCTCCCAAATACCCTACCCCTGATGTAATTTTGGGGGTAAATTCCTGGGAATCACTCTTCATTCAAACCCATCCCCTTCTCTATGCCCCTCAGGTTGTTGCCTCCCATCTGTACCACTTCCCTGGAGCCCTCAGACCTCAGCCAGTGACTCCAGGAGGCTGACATGGATGGAGATCAGCCCGGAGAAGGTGTCATCAGGAAAGCAGAGCCCTTCAACAAAGAAGTCCAGCTCAGCAGCCCCCCCAGTGTACTGCACAGGGTGGTAGAGCTTCCTCTGGCCCAGCACGTGGACATAGCGCTGCCCGAAGAAGGGGTCTGCAAGACAAGGAAGAGGCAAGTGGGCAATTGCTGAACTTCTGGTGGTGGTTTCAAGCTCGTGTGCAAGGAGGTACCATGATCCCTCTGTGCTGGAGCTTCTCTGCCTCTGTGGGTGGATAAAACATCTGGCACAAGTACCTTAAAAACAGGAGTTAAGGGGCTTGTGAGTTTTTGTCTTTTAGCTTGTTCCTTGAGAGAAGAGAATGACCCCAAACCTGGCTCCAACCTCCTTTCAGGGACTTTTCAGGTTGCTAATCTGAAAATCCAAAGTTTTCCAATGGATTAAGAAAAGAGACTGTTCAAGGCTGGAAAAACATGGAGCAGGGATGCTGAGAGCAGGGGTGGCTTTGGAAGTGCCATTTGAAGCACATGGAGAGGACGAGGTCAGAGGTGGAAGGAAAAGAACTTGCAGGGATCTTAAAAACACCACAAATGAGGAGGAAGGGGCAGAGGAGGTGAGGAAAGACTTACTCTGAGCATAAAAGACCCCAACTTTGTCAGCGTCGGAGACTGGAGTATGGAGAACAATTTCGTACCCCCGGGGCAGGCGCTGTGGCCCTTCCGTCCTCAGGACCATCCGAGCCATGTCCAGCAACTCTGGGGTGCAAGCAACAACAAAACAGAGGTGACTTGTGATTGCACCCCTACAGCTCTGCCTCCCTCCTGCGTTTTCCACCTTCCACGCTGAGAAATCTGTTCTTCCCTTGCTACCAAGCTGGAAAAACAACGCGTGGTCCCATCAGCAAAGTTTGTGGCTTGTGCCTTGAAACAAATGCCCTTCTTTAATTTTTCTTCTATTATTCCCCCGGCACAGCTGATCCCTGGCCTCAAAAAGCCCAATGAGTCCCAGCTCAGTGTGGTTTTAGTTTTCCAGGAACAGGCGGGTGTATTCCCGGCTGCCGGCCGCACACTTCGCCCCGAGCTCCTCTCACCTGCACTAAGCATCCCTGGGCCAAAGCTCTGCCAGCAGTGGCACCTCTGTTGGTTTTCTGGCTGTGTTTCCTGCCCCCGCTCGACCGCAATTAGTTTGCATGGCATTAAAAAAACAAAAACAACAAGAAAAATTCCCATGTGGGAGGTTTACTGAGCAGCTCAGGGGCAGCTAGTTCCCAAGCTAAATTTCATCTTCAACAAGGTCAAAAACAGGGGAAGAGTGGAGTGGGTTGTTTTTTTGCTTTGGAGGATTTAATTGACTTCTTAAGCTGTGTTACCTTCTTTGTTGAACACCTTTCCATTGTCTCCATCCGATGCCGGGGTGAAGGGAGTCTCCTTGTCACAGCTGACGAGCAGGATGGCCCCGTGGCCCTGAGGACCCCACCTCCAGCTTGCCTAAAACACCCCATTAGGAGCTTAGTGAGGCTTTTGCAATCCTGTGGCCTTTCCAGGCAGTGGAAGAGGCTGAATTACCTTGTTAGGGTTGTTCTTTTCCACTGTTCCATCCCGATCCGCGTCGACGTCCAGAGAGATCCCTGGATGGACAGACCCCACAGTCACGCAAAATACGGTGAGGTGGTGTGAGTGCAAAAGCTCCCCCAGACCTGGGATCCATCACCACCCTCCCACATCACAGCAACTGAGGGGGTGAAGATGGGCTGCAGGAGCCTTCATACTCACCAATGCCTGTGAGGAAGACCCCTGTTTGGTTGATGGGCTGCCCTCCCTCTGCGTAGAAGCTGACGGTTACCTGCAACCCCCACCCCCAAATCCCTGGTTGGGGAAGGCTATTCTCCTTCCATGGAGATCTCCCAACCCACCCCCCCCTTCTTCTTACCTTGTTATCGTTGAGCTCAGTGCTGGCCTGGTTCATGCTGAACATCAGGACCATGCCCTCATCCAGTGGCCACCGTGTCCCGCTGTCCAGAGCCAACTCAACCTCCTCTTGCCCCCGCCGTGCCACCTCCACGCTCACCCCCTCTGTGTGCTTCACGCCGAAGGAAACGGCCCCTGGTGGGGCCGCCCTGCCCAAAAACACACCGTGGGGGTTTTTTTTAGACGTTGGCACCCAAAACACTCCCTTCTTTTTGCTGCAATTAATTGTTCTGCCCAAAAGGCAGCCGAGGCTGGGCACTCTGGCGTCGCCAGGTTCACCGCCGGCACCTTCCTGCCCTTTCCTCCCTGCCTGGGAAAGCTTGAAATGCCTGTTGTTTTTAGGGCAGAACACGCTCTTTTAGCTAAATGAGTCTATTTTCTCACCATTGCTGCAGATTACGATCTCAACTGAGCACAGCAAAGCACCCAGCACTGCTGGAACCCAAACTCGGGTTTTGCACTTCCATGGGGAACTCCTTGTTTCTTTTCCAACTGAGATGAAGCTGCTATTTATTTTACCAGCTCATCGGGGGAGACTTTTCCGTGGGAAACTCTAATTTTCGGGGTGATTTAATCCAACCCTGAAGCAGCTGGTGTGGCACCACCCCCAGTCCCAGCTGCTCTGTGTCCCCTTCTCCTCTCCAGACTCATTTTCCCCTCATTTCCCTGTCTTTCCAGGGTAATTAATTAGGGGCTGCTCATAGTTCCTGAGGTGTGAGCTCCCAACACCAGAGAGTTTGCACCATATCACCATTACAATATCATTTATTGGGATTCTAGATGCCAACAGCCCTGCCAGACCTATACCAGTTTGGGGGGGGATAGAGGGTGGGGAGAAGAAATCTGAGCGCTCGTTTGCTGCTGCTCAAATTCTTACGTTACATTTAATTAAGCACGGGGAGAACTGGTTTGGGTTCCTTGTTTCTGAGTTTTGGGAATCCCACTGGGATGGGAGATTTGACCTGGAGAGATGCCAGACGAGTTGTAAATGCGCTGCTCGGCTTGGATCTGGAGGGTGAGATTTGCCAAAGCAGCAAAGCCCGGAATTCACCATGAAATGGTCTTAATTAGTATTTTATTTTTTTACTTTTCCTTTGGGGAAATAATCACCCAGCTCTGGGTTTGTCTTAGGGGAGTGAGGTTGGTGCACAAAATTTGGCCTCTAGATCTTGTTTTCCTCCTTTCTCCCAGCTCCATCCCTTCCTTTCCAGTCCATCCCCGTGGCTCATCCTTCTACTCTCCAGGAGCTCTCCGGGATAACTTTGGATCCATTGACCACAAATGGAGCAAACCCAGCACGTCTCAGACTCGGGGTAAATTCCGATACCGGGGGGACCCTCGAACCTTTCCTGGGACTCTGGGGATTTGCAAAGCCCAGGGGGGGATTTTGGCCACAAATCGCGCTCCACCCCAGCGTCCGGGCTGGGAGAGACGAAGGAAAAGGGAAGAGAGGGATTTGCAGGAGGGTCAACAGGGGGTGTAGAGGGAGGAAGGGAAGGTTGGGGTGTCGCACTCACCCGTAGACGTCGGCGGAGATGTGGGTGCCCAGCACGCACAGGGCCTCGATGCGGTTGCCGTGCTGCAACCGGAGCGTGCGGTCCCCTGGCATCTCCCTGCGGCAACCCCGGTCCCTCGGGTGATGGGCGTACCCCCCCAAATCCTTCCTCACCCGCTTCAGGTGGCCCCTGGCAGCACCCAGCCGCTTCGCCTTCCTCCCTCCTCCTCCTCCTCCTCCTCCTCGACTGGCCTCGGAGCAAATCAATCTGCTCTTGGAGCTCGCAGAGTTTGGGATGAGAACTTTGTAGCCCCCACCCCGGCCCGAAGCGAGGGGGCGGTTGGATTGGACCCTCTAAAGCTCCATGAAAATGATCTCCGAGGGGAGGGCAGGGATGGAGAGGGAGGGCAGCTGGCCCAAAGCCCGGCCAGCTCCCAGCCCTACGCAAGGAGCTCCCCCAGCTGTCCCAGCTCCCTGTCCATCCAGCATCTCCCTGTCCCCACACTGAGCGGCCCAGTGCGGAGGCGACTTCACAGCTCTTTGTGTTTCCATGGGGTATCCGCTCTTTTTTTTTTTGTCTTTGCTGTCTAGGGAAAATCTCTGGCTGCTCTAGGGAGGAAGAAACAGAGTTTTCCCAGCCCTGAGGTGAGAGCAGGACACTCCTTTTTTTTTTCTTTTTTTTTTTTTCTTTTCTTTTTTTTTTTTTTTTCCCTTTTTTTTTAGGGGGGTGCGTGGGGGCCCGTTGTTGTTGGTGGGAAGTCGGGGGTGGTTTTTGTCGCGCAACACGCGGCTTCCCCCCCCATGCAGGAGCAAATGCTGCCCACGCAGACATTTGCATTATTTGTTAATGTCGAGCTAAATACTCCTTTTAAAACCCAAACTTCTGTCCCAGATTTTGAAAGCCACAAGCAATTAGCAAGGAGCAGAAACATTCAGGTTTGATGTTCCCTATTTATATCCCTTTCGGGCTTTTCTTTTTCTCTCTGTGGCTGGGGTGTAGGAAATAGACTCAAATCCAGTTTCCCATCTGAAGTAGATTCTGGGTCGGTTGTTTTGGATTGTTTTTTTTTGCTGTGACCTGAGCAAATGTGAGGAGTTTGCATTGCTGAGCTGCCCCCTCCAAAAAAAAAAAAAAAAAAGGTAGTTTTGCTGCTTTTCTGCACATGGAAAAATGAGATTTGTGGCAACAGAGAGATTTCATTAAAGGCCATAGATATTCTTCCTGAGGAATACGAGTTAAAATGAACTACTTTGCTCCCAGGCTGTGCTTTTCCTAGTCAGGGTGCTATGCAAAACACACCGGGGGGGCTGGGTTAAATAGCCCCTGGTTTAGGTCACCCTGAGCTGAGCTGCTGGCAGCTGGAATATGCTCCTTCTTCTTGAGAAGCATCATGATTTATCTATTTAACCCATGTCGATTTAAACCACCAGCACTAAGACACCCTGGAGAAAGAATAACCAGAAAGAGAAACCACTTACAAGGAAAAAAAACCTCAAAACCCATCCAAACAGAAGTGCTTTAGGTTGGCACAAGTGGGCTTTGTTTCTCCAGCGCTTATTTGCTCTCTTTTTTACCCCAGAGCTGAGCCAGCAGCTGACATCACATGGGCTGGGGTGATCTCACCTCCCTGTGCTCTCCTATGACCTGTGGGATGGGGAAAGGAGCAGTGTAAATGCATCAACTGAGAAGAAAAAACACAAGGCAAAAAGGTTATTTTCTCTCACTTTCACTTCCCAGTTCCTGTGCCTGAGGATTTAGCATTGCAGTGGTCAGTGAGGACAACAGATTTTCCTTCAGAAATACACACCCCAACCCCAAATCCCTCCATCTTCCAGAAAGACCCCTGAGGTCACCACATCACTTGTGATATTTAAAGTCAGCCAGAGTATTTCTAGCTCATCACAGACTTGGTTTTATACATCTATATATAAATATAACTTTATTTATATCCCCTATGGTCCAGCTGGTGTGATGGGTACAAGCCCCTGGCATTTGCCAGGCAGAAGGAAACCTGTGGACCTGCTTGCAAATATGGGATTGAAACCATGATGAGGATTTTTGGGGGTGGTTCTGGGTTGTTTCTTGGTCTTTGCAGACTTCTGGAGTCTCTCAAAGGTTCTTGGGGTCTTTGAAAACCCTCTGGGGTCTTCATGGAGGCTTTGCAATCCTTTAGGGGTTCTTTGCAGGGCCTTTATAAGCTTTCTGGGTTCTTTGCCAGCCTTGAAGTTCCTTCAAAGCTTCTTGGGGCTTTTACAAGCCTCTGGAGGCCTTTATGGAGCCACTGGGATGAGGTCTCCTCTCCATATCTGGAACTGGGGACAAGTGTGAGGACCTTCCTGTCCCCATCCCATTGCAAGTCTGGGCGAGGTGTTAAATCACCCTGGGTTTGTCCCACACAAACGGGATCTTGCAGGAGGCACAATTGTTGTTTGTGATGCAGGCTCTGCTTGGTGCTATCAGGTGGGAGATCAGGCATGGTAAACCATAACAGGACATATCTACAGGGACATATAAATGTGTACACCCAGCCCCAGAGGTGTCTGGAGGCTCGTGGCTTCGTGGCTATAGTTAATCTGCTCAGAGCAGTTCTCTGATTGTTTTTTTTTTTGGTTTTAAATCAGCTCTGCCAGATCAGGAACTGCTCTGCATAAACCTCCCTTCTGCTGATGGATCCCTGCCTGGCCTCATTTCCAGGACCTGGGAACAAATCCCAATGCTGGGAGCTTGCAAACAACCCTGGTGAGATGATTCCTGAGGCTTTTCACGTGCATGTTGCCCAGCATCTCCCCGAGGACTACTGAGCTGGTGGGTCTGAGGTAGGGGGGGTTAAGCTCTCGTAGGTTTCAGTGAGGGGTTTTGGGGTGGTTTTGCAGCTCCCTGCCTGCAGCCACGTGCCTTATTGCCAAGAGTAGGAGGGAAATGTTCCCCCCATGGAGTCCTTTCAAGCTGACCTTTCACGTTTAGGAGGTGCAAACAGGTGCCCGTCCCAATCCAGCCATGAAGTGCTGCCCATTCCTGCCCGTTCCTGCCCGCGCTGGCTTTATTTTGGATGAGGCAGTGAAGATGAAGGAGCTGGGCTGAAGCTGAGCCCACCCATGGCTTCATTACTCTTCCTGGGGGAGGCATCCAGCCCGCCCCAGCCAGGGAGGTATTTATAGGGTGGCAAATTTAATGCAGCAAAGCTGGGGTGGGAGAGCGTGGGCAGGGTTAGCACAGGAGTATGTGCACAGCTCCATCCCCCAGGGGGGGAAAGCAGTTTAATGGGGTGCTTTACTCGTGAATTGCTAGGTCTGAAGTCTCCTAGCAGGCAGATGCCTTTATTTTGGGTGAAATAAAAGTGGTGGCGGTGGATTTGTGCTTCTCTCTTACCTAGGAGAAGGTGGTTGCAAAGCCAGCTCAGACAAGCCCTGGCTGTGTGGATGTTTTACCAGGATGGGGACGAATCTCTCTTGGATTTTACCAGCTTTAAAAGCATTTTTTTTTACTGGTCCAAACCAGCCTCCTGCCCTTCTTTTTTGACTTCCAACTGGGATGGGGAAGGCAGGTCCCTGGGAGGGTCCTTGGTGCCTGCCTGAGATGCTCCTGCTGTGCTGTTACAACTATACACCTAAAGAAAATAAACCCTCATGCAAACCTGAGCGGGACTTGATAACTGGTTCGATGCCTTGCCCTGTTGCAAGTAATTAGGCTGACATGGCTCTTAAAAAGTTCCTGCCTGCAATTACACATGCAGAGTAATAAATAAGGTGTAATTATCAGCTTAGGGAGATTATCAAACTTTCCTTGGCAGAGTGGCAGCGCAGGATGGGTGAGAAGAAACGCCCTGAGGGGGACAGGGCTATAAGTAGGATTCCTGGGGGAGCACTGCAGGGTGGGCTCTTTCTCTATCACGTCTAGAAACAGACTGAAATTGTGGGGAAAAAAGATGAAGGGAGCTTCAAAAACCTAAGGCTGGCTGAGCTCAGTCCGATGGAGAGGCAGGATCCCATCTGTCAAACGCCAGGGATCTTAATAGCAACTTCTCAGGACAAGGTGTTATTAAGAAGAAACACTCAGCTCTGAATGGGCCAGATGACTTAAAATCATCATTCTCCCTGTGCACAGGCATGTTGGTGCTAATAGCAGGTGGAGGAGGAAGAAGAGGTGAGTGTAGGTACCACCCAAAGAAGACAAGGTGTTCTGGGCTCGAGTGAACATCCACAGTGACCGTGGCGGCTCCAAATGTGCCGTGACTAAACTTCACCAAAGGAAAAACCAAAACCCTAAACCCAAAATGAAGATGCGGTTTCGGCACCGTGTCTCCATCCTCTCTAGGTGGGTGTGATCCCGGGTGAGTTTGGAGAAGCACATGCTCCCAGACCTTCTGCTCAAGTCCTCGTGCTTGCTGGGAGCCCAAAACCACCATCCTGCGCCTCCCTCCAGATTACAGACCATTCCAGCCTGACCCCGTGGGGATTAAGGTGTGTTCCCTGTCCAGCACAGGGCTCAAACCAGCCGAGCAGGATGCGATGCTAAAATCACAGCAGGCAGCAAGCTCAGCACTGTGCCCAGTCCAAACCAGTGTGACCAGCAGCCTCGAGTGGGAAATCCAACTTGCAAGCTCTCTTTGGTAGAGATGCTGCTGCGGCCAGGGCTTTCCACAGAGGATGCACTGAGCTTCTTTCCCCTTCCCCCTGTGCCAGATCTGCTTCACCCCATCTTGAAGGGTTTTAGGGGTGTGTGAAGGCTTCTGCTCCCCGGGGAGGATTTGAAAACCAACAAAATTCACCAGTTTATGAACATCAGGAGGTTTGGCTTGTGCTGGCTTTCAGGAAACATGGTTTTATCTAAAATCTCAAGCAAGGTGAGGTCCTGGAGAGCATGGAAATGCTGCTGGTTCCTCACTCGAGCATCCTGGACACCCCGGCAGGCTCCCACGATCTTATTAAATCCGTTCTCACGTACGAGACACAGTTGCTCTTGGGTTGTTTTTATTTCTGCTGCAATTAAAGTCAGAAGGAGCCCTTTAATGTAGACTGGCTAGGAGATGCTTAAAGCAGCTGGTTTGATCTTGCAGGGGGAAGGTGGTTGCAGGTAGCTGCTCCACCAGCTGAGGACATGTGGCTCAGTGCAGTGGTGGGGCCTGGTCCCTTGAGCTCTGCTCAGCCTGCTTTCACCTTTTTGGCTCAACAAAGGACCTGCTTCTCATAAAAACTTTGTTCTTGTATTTGTTTGTTTTTTCTTCTGGCTCCAGCTCTCTCCATTGCATTGCTGATGTGACTGTATCATCCCGTGTTCCCCTTGTTGGGAGAATGAACCTTGTGGCAACAGGGCTGTCAGTGCTCTCTCCAGCCCCTAGGATGCCTTTCTCTATCCTTGAGACCTCCTTCCTGGCTTTAACAAGATGAATCTCACCCTGCTTCCCTCTTTTCAGGCAGGTGAAGCCTCCTGGGATGGCCCAGAGCGAGATAACTATCTTCAACCTATGACATCTTCCAGCAATGGGAGTGTTTCCCATGGGAGCTTTGCCACATGCCCTAAAAACCCCGATTCCCTCGAAACACACGGTCCAAGCAAAACAATGCCAACTTTTTAATTTCTACTGAAGGCCTCTTGTTGGCCTGCTGTTGTTTGGATTTTTTTTTTTTCCCTCTTCTCTGCATGCCAAATAACCAGTTTTCCCTGCACCCGTTTCTGCTCGTTGTGCTCCTCAGGAGTTGTTATGATGGGAAGGACCGACCTGAACAAACATTTCCTTTTGTTAGGCTTTATTCAGGCATTGCCCTAATGGGGTAGCTGAGGCCGTGAGTCAGCCATGGAGAGGCTAGATGGAAAATTTGGGTAGTTTTAAAGAAAATACATTATTTTAATGATACCATGTATTGTAATAACCCTAAACAACCACGATGTGAACAGGAGGAGTTGAAATGTTTAATGCATTAAGCTTTGGAGTCCTTATATGGAGCTAGAAGGGAATAAAAAGGTGAGAATAAACCCTGAAAGAGCTCACTGCCGAGCATCCCAGGGTAGGGTTGGGTATCCCCCACCCCATCCTGCCCCTTTTCCTTGCTGTCTGCTT
>JANHGL010026311.1:0-27588 GCA_024611195.1 Ceyx melanurus | reverse complement strand
CTCGGAGCCGCTGGCGCGGCGGATCCGAGGATGAAGGGGAACGGGGTCTGCAGACCGACTCTGCAGCAGCCCGGCGAGTGAGTTGCAGCTGCCCTGGCCAGGCGTGGCAGGCAGAGCACCAGGGGCAAACGATTCAGTTCGCCTTCAGCACTACGTCCGAGAAAATCCTCCTGCAAGTGCTTGCTCTGGTTTTTAACGGAAAAAATCGTTTCGCTGCGGCCGAGCCCTGTGCCAGTGCAGTGAACCGCTGCAACGCTCTGCCTTTTAAGTCAGGCGAGCAGCTTGCAGTGTGCGGAGAGGGTGGAACTCGGAAACTTTCAGGGCAAGGTTTGCTTCCTCTTCGAGAGCCTCACGAGCGGCTTATATTTTATTTACAGCATGTCACAACACATAAAGCAGAGTCAACAGAAGTTTTGCTCAAGGAAGCATACAGTTAAAGAGCCAAGAAAACACAATGCAGCCATGTCCTGAAATAATTTACAGGCTCTGTGCCAATACCAACTTGATAGGTATAAAAATAAATATCTTATTTTCTCTGGATGCTCAAGAGTCCACTGCAAATACCCCTGAGAAGAGTGTGAGTTGAGGGGTTCTGTGTGAGGGGCTTCTCGGCTTATGTGGAATAAGTGCAGCTTCCAGCAATTCTCCCTCCCAGAGCCAGCTGTAAGTTAACTATAGTTCACTTTCCCCCAGCTACAAGCTGGAAAGTTGGGCTTTGAGCCAGTGCCTCTGCTGTTTCACTTGAAGTCCTGTTTAAAAGACTTGACCGTATGATCTCGCTCCTAAAGATGGTGCAGTGTCACTAAGCCACCATATAAAGCAATCCTAGAGAAAAGATCGAATACATATTCACCATTAATGGCTCTTTGCACTGGGATAGATGCAGTGTCTGAAACAACAAAAAAACCCAGGCTTTCCCCTGGCATGACTGCCTGAGTTAACTGCAGCCTTTGAAGGCAGTTAGGAACCACAATGCTTCCCTCGAGGAAAATAATTACATTGTTCTGAAAACTGAAAGCAGGCAACTACAAGACCTTGACAACATGAACCTACAGAATTATTTTCTCTCTCCTGAAGACTTGCAAAAGCTTCAGAGTGCAACTAGTACTTTCAGTACATAAAGGCAATTCAGAGGATGTGTAGAACCTCTACAAGAGTCATAGCTACATAATAACCTAAGAAAATTACACTAAGCCAGCAAAGTCCTGAGCTGGAATGCCTATAAAGATATTTATACATCTAAGTACCTGTTGACAAAATAATCTAATTCCAAATGCATTTACTCTTAATTCCAAGCACATTCTGTTTTACTGGTGACACACATTCTTTTCTTTACAATAGAGCAGAGAAACTCCTCTCGAGACAAAGCCTGTCAAAGCATGCTCCCCATCATTACTAGGTTTTCTGGTGTTGTAAGATGTCCAATTATAGAAATCAAACCTTATAAAAACACGTGGTTTGCATGCTAATTCATGCCGAAAAAGATCAACACAGTAGGCAGTGCCATATATTAGAGGTGATGCAGAACCACCTGAGGATGGAAGCTCAGAAATCCTATCATCAGACACTACTGCCCCCTTGAAAACAACTGCCAGCCCAGTGATCCAAACCTGCTCAAACCAGGCAGGGAAGGCTGCTTTAGCTCTAAAGGGCCTGGGCAATGGGTCCTCGTAAAAATGAAGATTGGTTGGTTAGTAGCTCCAGTATAAGGTATACAAAGTATAAACACAGATGAAAGAAATTTATAAGAATTAAAATTACAGGATTTGAGCAAGATTTCCTAATTTATTATATGTAGTATTTGTTACCCCACTGCAGAATGACTACCTTAACCAAGTCTGGTTTCTCTACACTTTTTACAATTCTTTAATAAAAAATAGATCAATTTGCTAAGCAGAAGGCAAACAGCTTCCAGTTCCAGATGGGAGACAGAAACACAGCTCACAGAACTCCTTGGGTACAAACGACAGCACATGGAAGACGTGTTCCAGACCCCACAGGAAAGCTCCCACATTCAAATACACCTGTATGGCCATGGTAGCCATTCTATAACCATCACAGCTGGTAGTGTGCAGAAAGAGTTACTGAGAAGCAGCAATTCTCCCTGTCCACTCCATACAGCACATTCAGTTGTATGAGATGGTACCAGTTGTAGGTTTTTATGCTACTACTTAGGGCAATTTTGGGAGGTAATTTTTTTTGGTGACATTATGACATGGGGAGGAACCTGGAAAAGGAGAACAATATCTTAATTTTCAAAATGTTGGAATACAGGTTGTGTTTCTCAAGCTTTCCACTCTCAAAAATCAGGACAGGGACAAAGCACCATGTTGAGAGGGAAAGGAGGACTAAGCAAGCAAAACTAAAGATAAAAGTTTTATCAAGACTGCTGCAGACAGACAGAAGATGACTAAGTAATCAGCATCTACCAATTAAACTGAAAATCTAAAACCTGCCATGCCTACATATTGGTTTGCTTATGATCTTTCTGGTTAGGTATCTCATTCTTTCAACATGGAATAGCTGAAATTTATTTCTCTCTTGCCTTCCAGTCTAATTCACTGTTAAAGAATAACCCAGACTCTCCAATCTCCAGTATTACTGGTATTTGTTTTATTAAGCCTTTTCTGTTTTTTCCACTAAAAAAAAAAAAAGAGGGTGATAAAATTGTTGGGTCTCTCCATTTCAGTAGATGAGCAAAAGGCATCTGTTCTTTCCATGTGGAAAAGTCTATCAGCTTCCCAGTGTTATTTTTCATAAAGGCAGTCTGTTTTTTTCTAAAATATTGTTATAGTGGCTGAATGTGTTGCTAGGAAGCCTCCTCCCAGAGCCTGTTGGGCCGTAGCAGAGCAGAATGTTAGGAAAGATCAGCAGGAGGAAGCACTATAATAAATGTAAGATTTGTTGATGAACATCAGCTTGATCCTAAATCCACCTTTTTTACTAAATGAGGAATTGGATATTTGCAAAAAAACAAAACCTGGCTACACTCAGGAGATCAAGGATTCTATACCAAAGGAGCAATCAGTGCACAGCTGTCTGGATGCTTTAGACACCGGGCTATTTTTAGTCTGTTTCCTAGATGAAATACAGAGGAGAGAGACCATAATACCAGGATTTTTAGAAGCACTTATGGAGCATTCCCATTCTGCAGTGCAGCAACTGTTTGCACAGATAAACCCTACCTGTTTCCACTGGCTTTTTCAGGCACAGACCCATCTCGGCTGGGCAAGCCGCTCATCCTGCTTCCAGGAGCCACAGTACCTGCTGAGTTTTCAAAAAACATTACTGGACTGCAGATACTTTTATCCCCTGCTTCTTTGCCACAAGCCAGGTGCATTAAGCAGACATTCATGGCTTTCAGATGTTTTGGGGAAGATTTAACCTGGCAGCAAGGTCTAGCAGGGAGAGATTTGCCTCTTCCACATGTTCTGCTTCTGCATAACTGCCTGCCTAAAGGGTCCATGTCACACTGCCCACAGGACTAAACACATACACGAGGCAAAATAAATCCATTGCATCTTTCCCACAGTACTGGCACTCACTGGTGCAGAGCCCTGCCCTGCCTGGGACTGGGTGGCAGCCCTCTACTAGTTAGACTGGCAATGATGCTGGACTCCTTCTTAGTAAGGCACACAAAGCACGTGACAGCAGCTCTCACCCCAGCCCCAGAGTTCTGGCTGTGCCTGCTGGTAAAATCCAAGCCTGCAAATGCTTCCAAGCTGGTCTTCAGGTTATGGGAATGGATTGAAATCCTGATTAGAAGACAGTTTATTGGGGCTTAGATTCAGAGACGAAAAGTGACATCAACATCTTGGTCACAAAGCAGAATAGTTCAGTCCCTGAGCCTCAAGAGCATTTACTTCACAGCCAAAACCAAAGGCTGATGAGGGCTGTTGGAGAAGCAAAGGGAACAAATGTGTTAGTTGCTGACTTTTCTTTGATGGGCTGTATTATTTTCTGGGTAGCCTTCATCTTGTACAGTTGGTTCTGTTTTGGAGAGATTTCAGGACATTGGAAGAGCCAGCTGAAGGAGCTTTCTATATGGAACAGCCCAGCTTGATCTCCCTTGAGAATCTCTGTTGGGTCCATTTCAACAATGCTATTTATGTTTCATTAATTCTGTGGACCTTTTGTTCTATGCCAGCTCAAAAAGGGTCAGAAATTGCTATGGAGACTTAAAAAAGGAAGATGAATAAGAAAGAAGAGTCAGCATGTGCATTTAAGAGGTTTATTAATAACTGACACTGGTGGTGCCACCTCCCACCAATACAATCACTGTTAAGCATGTGCTCCTGAGGTGGTTAGAAATCCATGCTTGGAAGTCTTGACAACAGAAGCAACCAGCCCTTTTTTAATTCCCCTTCTAAAGAAGTTTACTTGTTCCCCACCACCTTCCTGCTTACCCTCTTCTGTTAGGCTGGTTTTTTTTCCTCAGCCTAAATACTCACATTGGTTGCAGAAGCAGGAAAGGGAATCCAGAAGGATGGGGGTTAACCAGAGGTGAGGGGGAAGGTGGTAGCAGCATCACTGCCTTTAGTTTAATTTGTGCTACTTAGTTCCGTATTCAGAACAAGTCTCTTTTCCCAACTGAAAGATAACAGACAGTTACAGGGAGCATAATCTCTCATTTGAATTTCAGATACATTTACAAACCTCACAGATGAACAAATATGTCATATTTGACTCCCAAAAGGAAAGGAATAGCCAAACATAAAAAAAAACCCAACAAACCAAAAACCATTGCAATAAATAAATGAGACTCAGATTCACAGGAGAGGTTAAAGCCTGCAGAAATTTGAGATTGTTTAATTTCTATCAGGCAGATGCACCTAAGATGTCTCAAACTTTTGTTTGAGCAAAACTTCCCTGAAGACAAAGGGGAAAGTAGCAGAAAAAAACCTGTAATTTAATTAAAAAAACAAACAAACCAACCAGCATTTTCTGCCCATGACTTCATCAACACTGATTGTTCTCGTGCTCTGCATTTGGTTTGATCAAGTTAACTTCACTGTCACTTGCTCAGAGACAAGTGCATTACAGGGTAATAATTTGGACTGCTGTAACTAGCTGATAATTGTTTAGCCCTACTTTCATTTCAGCAAGGAAGTCAATTTCAAAGGCATCGTGAATAGCTTGAGATAAATCTTTCCTACCAATAAAAATGAAGATCTAATGAACACCAAATGAAAAAGACATCAGCATAACAGAGTTAGGACATGTTACCAGTAACAACTAGTTTTCCTTTCAGCTCTCAGCAGGCAGGACAGACTAATGAGACATTGGTCTTTCCTGTCAAACTTACTACAGTTTCCACCCCCCTCCCTTTTTCATTGCACATTGTCTATTTCAAAATAGTCTGCCCACGCAGAGAACACTCTGTGTTGCACGTTAGGTGTAAACGGTGAAGACAAAGTGTGCCCTGTGCAAGACAGCAGAGTTCACTGTACAGAGGAGCTGATGCCAGCCTGGCACTGCTGTCGATGGCCTCACAGCACTGTCTGGGCCAGACCAGCCCTTTGCTAACTTAGCCCACCCTTGCCCCCAAGCCTATTGCATCTTATTTCCTAACCTCTGATACACGCACAAACAGTAAGCCAAAACCTTTCTAGAAAGAGGTAACAAGAAAGGAATTCTAATCAGTTAACATGGACCAGAGTATGTCTTCCTGTAGAAGATCTTTATAGGTCACTCCCTCTCCCTCCCTCTCCCTCTCCTGTCTAAATCTTCAACAAGTAGTAAGCCCAATTCACATTACACAGTGACTAGGTTGATATAAATCAAAGGTCTTGGCAGGCTCTAGCATCCCTCAGACTTCAGTGCTGCAGGTTCACTCCTCTGCTCTAACTGATCAGCACCTTTTCACAACAGGCCTGCATCCACTCCCAACCATGTGGGCTGGCTCAAGGTCAGGTTTACGTAGTGGGGTGATGAGAAACAGCACTGAAACAGATCCTTAAGAGAACTACATCAAGACACCAGTGACACTCAGTCCCTACTGATTTTAGTGAGAGACCAAGCAAGCAGCTTCACAAATCACCCCAGTAAGCCACATTCTGTCTGCGCAGAGCTTCCAGGTACCAGAGAGTGGAGAATGTGTGCCCAACACACACAGAAATGTTACAATTCTCAGTACATTGATGGTACCATTAAAAAAACCAAAACACAACAATCTGTATCATCTAAATCCTGAGAAGACATTCCTCCCTATACTGAATGGGTAACTGAGTATCACTAAGATATACTCGGACATAAATATCTTCATTCCTATCCCTTCCTCCCCCAGTTCTCACACTAGTCTGGGGCACCATGTATTCTCCAAGGAAGTCTGCCTACACTAACCTCCAGAGAGCTGGCCTGCTTCAGAAACCTGAGCTCAGAGCAGGGCCCAGTCTTGCTCCTCCAGCTGGCACTCAGGCAGCTCTCCCAGCCCCAGAATGAAATGCACAAGGTATTGCAGCAACACTCAAAGTGGAAACAGCAAGCACATAGCCCCACACAGACCCAAGCTGCAGTGTTTTCACCCTGGTTGCCTTCTCATTCAGGCTAAGACCAGTAACATCAGAGTCACTGCAGCTGTGGCCACTCTAACCCACCTGGCTCCTTTGCTCCCACACACAACCATAGGCTTTTGCCTTCCTGTGGCCACTACAAGATTGCTTCACCTTGGCCACTTGAGCTGCTAGACACAGCAGCAGCACCCTCTCAGCTATTGCTTGTGGCATGTGCTGCAGTTTGTCAGGGTGACCCTGTCTTTTGTGTGTGTGTCTCTGGCACAGCTACACCCAAAATACAAATCTCTGCTGAGGGAAAATGAGGAAAAAGGAATGTTTTGACTACAACCTTGATGCTGTGGGACCATATTCTGTTGGTTTTGTAAAGCTAGAATCTGTATCTACACATATGTATGTGGTACAGTAGGAATTTGAGTAACAACTCATGTAACTCATGAATTAGCTCTCAGTTCAGCAATTTTTACACCCACACCTATGTAATTGCTTTAGAAGTTGTGTATGTCCAAAAGCATCACAGCAAATCAGGGGGATGCTTAAAAGAACATTTAAAACCAAAAATAATATATATAAAGTCAGTCCTTGAAACCTATGACTCCACAGCAGTGACTGAATTTAAGAGACATCTTCCTACGGCAAAAAGAATAAAGAAAGCAACCACTAAAGAAAGCTGTTGTCTCCAAGAAATGAGTGGAAGTAAGGATCTGTCAGCCAGATCTCTGTGCCACATGAATAGTGTCATAGTGGTGTGGAGCTCCAGGAGTCAGGCACTTCCCATCGTGTCCTAGGAGCTGTGAGAACCAAGGCAGCTCTTTCACCAACACATTGCAGGCTCGGTTATGCAACAGACAACCAGCAGACACAAACACACAGGTGAAGCTCAAGGAAACAGATGATAAATGACTAGCTGGAACCACTGTCCTTCAACCCACTTCCTTTTTCTCAGCCCAGACTGCCATCCTAAAACACCAGGGCAAGCTAGTACTTGGAACATGCTGCAAGAGAAAATGTGGGGTCTTCCAAGGAAAAATATTCTTTAAAACTGTTACGTTCTTGCAGGACATACCTTGATCAGATATACTGGAGCAGATCTTCTATTTGGATAATAGAAGACATGTACATCATAAGCAGAGCACCTTTTCCTACCGCTGGCAAATGAGTTCTCAAAGAAAACACAGACACAATGAAAAAAACCACCTCTTTTTCCTGGAAGGAGAATAGTCCACAGAGAAACAGGATGTGCAGAAAATTAGCCTCCAAGAGTAAGCGAGAGACAGACCAAGCCAAAGAGAACAAAGGAGTTCAGTTCTGCTCTTACACTGACATTAATGGAAGCTGCATTAGGTCCAGCATTAGTAGAAGAAAGTAGCTCTCCAAAGCACTAGTGGAACAAGCCCTGTTGCCATAACTACCTCACTCCCAGGAGCACACCGGCTTAATTCCTACAGTTAAATATTTACAGAGCAGATTGCATGTTTTCAGGAGTTGCAGGAGCTGCTTGTGGAATGCAAATGTGCACTCCCGTCTTCAGGGACCTCAGAGAAGTTTTCCAGTCACCCCTCAGCCCCTTGCTTCGTTGTCCCTACACAGCTGCTCCCTACCCCTCAGCACCAAGGAGCACAGTGGCCCCAGGACAGACGTCACCCGAGGGCACAGGCTGGGAAGCGACTGCTCTCCCCCGCACCTCAGCGAGGCAGATGTCCCAGTCACAGGTCCCACTGGTAGCCCAGGCATTACCAGACTACACAAGGCCACAAGTCAAAGCCAAGGGCATGAGTCTGCATGAGCAGGGGTCGGGGGAACGTGGCTGTCCCTGTGGCACAGCATCAGCAAGGACTGAGGACCTGCCTGCCTACCAGGGGGACCCAGCGACGGGCCCCAGGTTGGTCAGTGCAATGAATGCCAATGAACCCAGCATGTGGCACTGACCTACCAGCTCCTGCCAGCCACAACCTAGTGTTTCTATCTACTTAATGCAGTGCCAGAAGAATCCATAAGATCCTTTGGATAGCCACATCCCCATAAGAACTAATCCTACTATATATGCTAAACATGGTGGTCAGACAACATCTTACACAAATCTGAAAGCCCTAAACAGCAAACTAAAAAGCTTTTACTCTGGACTGTTAGCTTTAAAAATATCAATAATGCTTCATTCTGCTGACACAACTATCATGATATATTCAATGGGTTTTACTGAGAAGTATAAACTAAAATCCATATGTCTCTTATGAGGTAAGTCAGACTCTCCATTTTAAAGCAGAAAATTGAGGTGCAGTACAGCTAAGTCCATGACACTGCTTGAAGGCAGTCCTCCCCCCAGTATTTTATTCTAGTAAAAAGGTCACACATAAAAAAAGATTGAAGTAATACAGGTATACAGATGTATTGAAATTTCTTGCAAAATTATATATATAAACTTTAACTGTAACTGTTTACTTCATTCTATTGATACACTGGCTTTAAAAAGTCCTGATAAACACAATATAATGAAGTCTGAGAATGAAAAGATTATAAAAACACTTTATAAAATTCTGATATTAATTCTTGATGGACAGTTCATTTGGGGCACAGAATTCCACAGGCTTAAAAAAACCCCAACATTAAAAATGAGCTCAGCTGATGAGGCTGATAAGGCTGTTATAATCAGTCTGACATTGCATTTGATAACAGGGCAGATTTGAAAATATTTACTGTGTTGGCTGTAAAAACTCTGATGTGAACACAGCTTCTGCATAGTCCTCACAAACATCCTGCAGCTCTGCTGCCACATCACAGAGGGCTTCTTCTGTTAGCTGCTCTGCAAGACTGAGGGAGAGGGAGGAAACAAAAGAAAGATGTTCAGAAAGTCAGATTTCAAATTCCAGTCATTCATTCCCTTGATGTTAATGTTCTGATTTAAAAGGCAAATACTTGCGTGGGTTTTTGGTTGGTTTGTTTTTTTTCTTCTGCTTTGCCCAAGAAAAGATCTGACATGTGCTATGATATGTGTTGCATAAGATATCAGAAATTCTTTCCTCACTCTGACTCATAGCAAAGGACATACTTGAGGCTTAAGTGTTGAGAGATCTCAGTTGCTTCCTTTTTCCAAACTCTTAAGACACTAATGGTGCTTTTGGAATAAGATTTAACATACTATGGTGCTCATCCAAAGGCCACCAAAGTAAATGGGAAACTTCTTACTGATTTTAGCTGCCACTGAATCAATAAAGTTTAAGGAAAAGATGAAAAATGTGAATTTTCAATGATCTTGGGACCACAGCAGATCTTACAGAAGGGAAACTATTAATTGTTTAATGGCCTCTGAAAACTCCAGTTCACCTTATATTCTAAAACACCATAAAGTTGACTTTCTAAGACCTTTTCAGCATAGCACCAGTGTTTCCTTTAAAGATTGTGAGGCTATTTTATGTGAGAGATTCACGATGCCCTCTGCTGTTACGAGTTGGTCAATGAAAATGCTGGATATCAGATTGCCTTTGTAGTTCCATTTCAGGTAACATGTGTCAGGCAAATGGCAGCAGTGGAATTCAGCTGTCAGAAGGAAAGATTCAGTGCCATTTAATCCATCTGCCAACCCCAGGAAGGTGCCAATGTTAACTACCCAGCCTCACGCCAATTAGCACAGTTAGAAGACAGCATGACAGGCTGAGAACAGGCACAGCAGATTACAGTTTAGTTCAGTAGATTCAAATAAGTGGTCTAACCACAGCTACAACATTTCCCTACTTGACCACAGCTGGGAAAACCATCACCACACACGATTAACTTCACACATGTACGTCACCTCAAATATTGCTGGACCTGTTCCTGGAAACACTGATGCTGGCACAAAATGTTACTCAGATTAGCTATACCACCGATTTCAATGCTACTACATGAAGAAACTCTTGGAAATTAAGCCTGATGCCCAATTTGTCAATACAGACATTTATGGCAAACCACTTCATCTACTACCACCAAAGCTAGATTTTGTAATTCTTTCTCAATACTCCACAGAATCACAGGATTTCCTAGATTGAAAAAGATCTTTAAGATGATCCAGTCGAATCATTAGCCTTTCTCCCTTAATTAACCTGTTGATGATACTCTTCTGAAAATACTTTAAGTTACCCTGTATTTCACACAGTTGTTTTTGTGGTAACACCATGGAAAGACATGAAAAATAATCACTCCTGCAGGATTCTGCTCCCATATACTTTCATTTTATCAAACTACCATAGAAACTCATGAACATCAGGTACTAGTAGAGAAAAAGTCCAATACTTAACTGCTTCTGGCTTTCAATTTTGAGTTTAATTCCTGAGTAAGGACAGACAAAATTCATCAGCCTGTATATTCACTTAAAAAACACAAGACAGTTCATTTACCTTTCAGCAATCTGCCATGGATTGAAACTGCCTACTGCCTCGTGGGAAATAAGCTTTAAGTGACGCTTGTAGCTGCTGTTATAATCCAAGATGCTCTGGAGCATATACTTTGGTACAGAGAGAGACACACTGCACTCTTTCTGTGGAGAATTCTGAGTCAAGGGCTGCAGAATGTAATTTCCAGGCTGTAATGTCTCCTCTGCTTCTTTGTTTTCATCAGTATCACTGTAAATAAAAAACCAGAACTAGATTTCCAAGTATCAAGTACCTAGATTATCAAGTAACCTTTTGAAGGATCAGAATATCTCTTCAAATAGTAACATTAATTTTCTGTAATTGAAGACATACAGCTCATATGCACCACAGTTTAGTGCAGGGATGAATATTCTACTTACTTGCCATTGAAAGGTTTTTCAACTAAAATGGCAGTTTCTGGCTCTGTGTGTCCAATTAATTTGGTTATCTGTATTGGATGAGGAGATGTAGGTCTTTCAGCTATTGATGCAATTTGTTGTTCTAGAAGGAAAAAAAAAACATTTTAGAGTTGTTTATTTGGAAGAGAAAAAAACCCTACATTTACTGCTGGCAAGTCTTCACAAAGACTTTTGCTTCTTTTGAGGGGAAGTCCTTCAGAGAAGTAAAGTATTGAAGGTGACAAGCCTGTAAAAGGTAAATTTAATAAAGGATTTCCAAGAGCTCAGTGTATTAAAGCTGAGCATTTTAGAAATCCTACCTTTAGTATAGTTTGTTGTGCCAGTGGATACTTCTAAAGTAGAGAGAGAAAATACAATTCTAAAACTAACATAGTGTATTAAGCTTGGCAGTAAATCCAAGACATGGGGAAAAAAATCCAAGAAGATTTGGGCTAAGTCTTCAACAAGTTGTGAGATTTTCCAACTGGTGATAACAACACAGTTCCATTTAAGTCAGTATGGGATCAGATACCCAGCCTGGAACATCAGTGTAGCTTCACTGTTGTACTCAACCAAATAGTAGGATGAAGAACAGAGCAAGGGACTCTTGCAAACAAACTTAAGTTAGACCTTTATTAGCTTGCCACTGTGGCAAACAATGTGCACTTATGTATGGGAAACTGATATCAAACTACTGTTTGGAATGGTACCTTTCTTTAGTGAGCAGTTTCTACTAATATTACTTAGGTTCCTCTCAAAAAATTAATCTGATGTGAAAAGTTATATCTTTTATCTGAAGGACTTTACATGATTTTGCTTTTTTTTATATCCAATAAAAACAAGCAGAAAAAATGCAGCTAATGTGAACTGGAAGCATCCGATATATAATACTAAAATACTATCTAACTACTGATTTTAGAACTGTTTTTCAGAAACAGTGAAAGGAGCACCTATAGTAAAGAGCTATTTGATCACACAATGTGCTATTTGAGTACACATAATCCAATGACTTCAATTTCAAAAGATCTGAATTTAAGGATACAGATTAGAGGAAAAAACAAGTTGCATTACCCATTTTCTCTTCCTGGGCCCAGAAGTCCGAATCACTGTACACCATCTGTGCATATCTTCTGCGTACAGCCTCCTGGCATCTCTGGGTTGGAACACACAGAATTAATCAATCAACACATACTTTGCAGCTCCTCTGTACTAGCATCCAATAGGAAAGCAGGTCATGATCCTCCTTGGTCAAAGATGCTTATTTTGCCTAGTTAACACAGAACAGGAGTGAGGAGATGAAATCACAGATCATCACCTCCTCCTAAATGTGGTACTTGGAAGACTCAACCAGTTGCACCATAGCACCTCCTCCCATTTCAGATCAACACTAGTGAGCCAAACAACTGGAAGGCTTCCATGCTTTTCCAGTCTAACCAGCAGTGAATCCAAACACATGCTCCATATGCAGTGCCCCGTAGGGATAAAGGACAATGGTCAATGTAAGCTTCATGCTACCAACTTAGGAATATCTCTCTGGAAGTAAACAGCACTAAATTCAGTAATTCTATGTTATGACAAATATCAAATGCATGGTTGAGATGCCATAACGGAAAACATTATTGTATTCTGTGAAAACTCCTTCCAAGCCTTTCATTTCATACACTGATCCAGTAAGACCCTGCTTCATTTAAGAATGTAGATCTTGGATGGTAAACGAGAAATTGGTGCTAATGAGATTAACCAAAAGATAAAATCTTACTTCAATTTCTTCCATTCTTTGCAACATTGACTCCAGAGTATGAGTGTCAGCCATAGGCAGAGCCTTGATCTGGAGTTTCTCATGCTGCTCTATACTCCACAGTTCCTCAGCAGTATCTTCTAGAAGATCATCCAATAGCTTTTCACTCAGAATCTCTGCATTTACTGCAACCTGCTATTTATAAACAACAAACCAATCACAAACCCACCACACAGAGGGTGAGACCAACTTAAAAACACATCTAGTGAGGCCATATCTGGAGTCCTGTGTCCAGTTCTGGGCTTCCCAGTTCAAGAGAGAGAGGGAACTAGCAGATAAAGTCCATTAAGATGACGAGAGGACTGGAGGCTGAGAGACCTGGGGCTGTTTAGCCTAGAGAAGACTCAGAGGGGATCTTCTCAATGCTTATCAATATCTAAAAAGTGGGGGTCAAGAGAGTGGGTCCAGAGTCTTTTCAGTGGTGCCTAGTGAGAGGACAAGGGGTGCCAGGCACAAACAGAAGAACAGAAAGTTCTATCTGAACATGAGGAAAACCTTCTTAACAAGAAGCTAATAAACAAACAAAAAAATAATGCAGCTTTGCAAAACTTCGTTACACTAATTCAAGACCATTTCAGAAAGAACTGTGTTGATTACATAAAAGATATGCATTAAGTTGAAAAAAAACTCCCTTTATAAATGTTTTACATCTCTAAAGGCATCTTCCAACCAGTGGCACAAGCTGTCATGTACTACCTGTGTCCCATGTAGTAGAGGTTCAAAGTGCTCCTGTACTGCCTTGTCAACTTTGTCCACAGAGTGGGTTGGAGAAGCGTTTTGTGCCCTACAAGAACAAACAACAATGCCATCCTGAACTTTGTATGACAACAACAATTTAAAAAACCCAAACACAAAAGTGTACTTTTTGTGGATGGTGGGAGTGGGGAGAAGATCATATCAGATCTGACACCATTTACTAGTGCTTCAAATTAAGTAATTATCTTAATTTCTGTACTTTTTTAATTTCTCCCCTGTTAAAGTCAGTTAGAACCTCCACTCTTCTTAAAGATTTTGCTTCAAGCCATGATAGTTTTGAAAAACAGTGACAAAGAGGGTTACAAATACACATTCTAACAGCTGAAGAATAAAATCACTTGTTTTTCAGTATTAGTTTAGGAAACTTGCGAAAAAAAAAAATTAGAGAAAATTAATACTGACTTTAAGAACACAGAATACAAAAAATTCTGTTGAGAACCAGGGATCTTTGATTATGTTTCTGCTACTGGAAAACAGGCAACTTCATGGCTATCCACATATATGAGCTCCTCATCTTACCAGGCACACTGCCTAGTACAGATTCAGCAGCTGGATCAGCAGTTGTATCTCCTGCTTCAACTGCCACAAACAGCAGTCCCAAAGAGAACTAAATCTGGGGAGCCCTGGTTTACAGGATGGTGAATATAGCTCAAAATAAACAAACCTCTACTCTCTTACTGGCTAGGACAAAGACATATATTTTCTCCTTCTGGAACAGGGAGATAATATTTACCTTCTTAATGTAGTTCTGTGAATACTGACTCTGCATACTGTGTGCTTTTTCAATGCCCTGACACAGTTTGGCCTGTGACTCCCAGACAATAAATACTCCTGGACCTGGATCCAGGAAAAAGCATAGCTCAATTGCTCTTCTGAGGCTGTATGAATAAGGACACTTTGGGTCAAGTGGGAGGAGAATGCAACAATCTGGTAGCAAGCTGTGCTGTGCCACTTGTCTTCATGGTCTGACAGCCAGGCCAAATCCATCCTATTGACCCATACAGATACAACAGCATTTCCACAGGAAAGCAGGGTGAAGGGGGGTTCCACTGGACTGTGAACATACCACTTAGGTGAAACAGGTGGAGATGTAGGGTTTGGAGGCACGTGGGGTATTCTGCTCTCTTTAGTAAGCTGTTTGTTCTCTCTCAGCTGGGATGCTGTAGTAGTCTCTCGAGGCTGGGCACACTTTCCTCGAGGCTGTGCCTGGCTTGATTGCAGAGATTTCCACATTCCCTAGAAATTAACACAATCACATTAAAAGTGTACTGGATTTCTGAAGTATTTTGCATGCTGTTTCAGAATCTGTCTCAAGTCCTGCCTGCTGGCTCTGCTGCACAGCTGACACATGTGGAGGTTACAGTGCATTTAAACAAGTACAACTGTCCCTCAACCCAACACCTGCTCAATCCTGCAACTACTATTGCTGCAGAAAGCTCCAATTTTTCTGATGTTGCTATTCATGGGCAAAAAAACTTCTTAAATGTTCAGAATTAAACTCTATGTTAACTCTCAATAAATCCAAATAGAAGGTTTCCAAGGTAACATTTTATTCAGCCATGAAACTGCAATATTGCCATGTTTATATTTGCTGCAAGAATACTTATCACCATGGTAATTTCAAACATAAAACTAGTTTTGATGAAAGTTTTCCTTGCTACTTCTGTTATTCATTGTTTCTACTTGTATAGTGCATTTCCAAGGAAAAATAACACTACTTTCAAAAAACTTCTGATAAAATAGTCATAACCACTAGAAATAATGTAGGCAGATGACACATTCTACTCCCCTGTGCATCCTAGGTCAAAAAAAATGGGAGGAAGTGCAAAGCTTGACAGTATCTTACATTAGGCAACAAATCCCAGAGGACAAGTAGAAGAAAGCATAAATTATTCTATTACTTCCATACCTGTGATTTTGCAGGTAACAACACACCCTTCTTTTTCAAAGGGTGACGTTCAAGGGTGGGATGTTTTTTTACAGCTCTGGCTCTCACCAATGCATTGAGTCCTCCTTGTGAAGTGGCAACTCTCTCTGGAGTAGGTGGGTCATTTTCTTCTCTGAATTTATTGTGCACTACATGAGCACAACTGTTTCCCTTCTGAACTGCTGAAATATTTGCAACATGTTAATGTTTATCTGTATCAAAAATAATAGATAAACTTTGAACTGCAAGTTGAAAGGGGTAAGAATCATCTTTATTTCTTCATTTGATACTTCTCATACTTCATACTTCAAACAGTATGAGGTATGAGAAAAGACACCACAAAGAAGAAAAAAATAATAATATAGGTTATATAATCATGTAACAAAGTATAATGGCTTTCATTATTAGACAGATATTATTTCATTATTAGAAAGACACTGACGTTAATGAACTGGCAAGTGTAAAACAGGGCCAGGCTTCTCAAAAGCAGAGAAACTGCTCAAACCAAGGAAATTCAGAACCAAGGCATCAGTTTATCTTTCACTGTGAACAGTTAAACACTAACTTTGTTGGAAATTTTCTAACAGTCAGCGATTTTGCATTCTAAAATAATACACAGTTTTATGTAAGTAGCTATTTAGAAATACTCTGTATGCACCATTAATGTTAACTTGTAAACTGCCATTTAGGTTTATACTGCAGAAAACCAATCCAAGTGTAGCCCACGGTAAAAGATATTAATCCCACCCCCCCCAAAAAAAGGAAGATTATTATGATAGTAATAACATAGTTATAGAGAGGCATATAAACCTGCAGGTCTATCATCTCAGGGGAATAGCTGCAAAAAATGCACAACAAGGACATGTGAATCTGATAACTACACAAGGACTGTTATATTTCTGACCAATGATATGTAACATACTACAAAACTGAACAGCAGATGGTGAATTAACTGATAAAAATCTATTTAATAATTCAAAACACAAACCAGTCAAGAGCTTCTTGGTATCTGTAACTTTTCTAGGTTCTTGTCCATGTTGTCTCTTTAAGATGAAAGGTTTATTTTCTTCTTTTGGAGATTTAAGCTGCTTTCCGGCTGGAAATGTCTCAATGTTCCTTGGACATTTTCCCTGAGATGCTGAAATGTGTTTCTTCCCTTTTTTGGGTGTTTGCTTCTTTCCCAGCAATGACTCCAGATCCTGCACCAAATATTTAGAATTTTAATTACTCTTTCAATAAACCTGTTGTAATAACAAGAAGCAAATCCAAGAGAGATTGCTTGGATCAGTTGGAACTGTTTTGGTGTGTTTTGGGTTTTTTTTGCAGGAACTGCAGCAGGAAAAAGAATCAGAGCTTTCATGTTACACCAACAACATGTTTTAAGACATCAGGTATCATTAACAATTGCCATTTGAAGGGCACAGAGCTTAAGTAACTCTTGTAGCTAAAACTTCATCTCCTGTCTGGACAATTCTGCATCTACCACCATGTGTGAGTGAGATGCTCATCACTAATCCTGATGACTAAAGCATGAATCACAAACCAATTAACATGTAACTTACACCAGTGGATAAATTGCAATTCTTTCAATCCTGAAAAGGGCAAATGAATATGAAACTGGTGCTTTGGTACCACTATCACTACCAGTTCTCATTCTACAGGAACAGTACTAACAAGCAGCAGGTAACTTCTGTGTTTAGGATGCAACTGTATTTAAAACCACCATTATTTAGGAACCTTAGGCACATATTTATATGTTATAAAATATGGCCTTAAAAAAAAACCCAAAACAACAACCACAACAGTAAGATATTCTGCCATTTCAAGAACACACATTATAGTTTGCAGTATTGTGTTTCACTATATGTTTTTTGCCTTAGCAACAACAAAATGCTTTTACCTACCTCAACTTGCAGCAAAATATCTATGATAATGTCAGAAATGGAAGAATCCCCTTCTAGTTTGGCAGAACAGAGAGACAGCTGTCGAATGAGGCTGCCCAGTTCCTTGTAGTGGGTAGGAATTTGCTGCTCTGATTGATCTGTGAAATGATTGGCAAAAGCCTGTAGGGCTCGTACAGCTCCTCTGTGTGCTGCTGCCAATCTGGATACTGCTCGAGACTGAAGAAACAAAAAATGAATGCTTTAATAGCTGTAGTTTCTATAAATACTGATACTATTCAAAGAATTGTTGCCAAGATTTCATAGATAAATGCTCAGGCTAGGGATGATTCTGATAGACACGAAGCCATTTGTGAGGCAAAACAAGCAAGTGATGGAAAATCACATGAGAACAAAGGGACAACATTGGCCAAACAGTACAGATGATCTCAGTACAAACTTTCTGAAAGATGCTGGGCAGAGAAGAAAAACAGAAAGGAGGCTGACAAGACTGAGTGACATCAACAGGAAGTTAAAAACATAGTGAAGAGTAAAACAGTGTTATTCAGAAAAGGAAGCAGAATAAAGAATGAATTAGAAACCACATAAAAGCAGAAGACCAACAGCCTTCCTCTCATTTTACCATAGATAAACTGAACAGATAAGAACTGAAAAGGGAAGCAGCAAAGGCTGTTACAGACCAGGTGAGACATACTTCAGTGAGAATGAGGTAAAAGGTGCAAGACAGAAAGGAAACCTCCTCTCTGGAGTCAGGTGTATTGTAGACAATAAAGCTCATTTAGCTAGAAACTCTTCTGTCATGTTACTTGCATCCTGAAGGATAATTACCTTTTTAGTATGTTTGATTTTATGAGGACTCAGTTTCTCGATGTCACCTTGAATTTCTTTTACCTGTTTATCAAAAAAGGAGGGGGAGAGCGGAAAGTCAGTGAGCATTAGCTCCACTTCTATAAATAAACAGTTAATCTTCACTATAACATCTGAGTGAAAGACCACATTTTCCAGTGGTGATGCTCATCTCTCTGTCCAGTCATGAGAGAAATTAGTGACACCACTCAGATCTAAACCTGAATGTCATGGAAGTTCAGAGATCAAAGTTCTCTTGTTTCAGTTCACTTCTGTCAAATTAATCTCCACAAGCCAGCTACTATGCACCCCAATTTAAAATGCTAGCTCCTACCTGCTGCTGGAGCACGTAGAGCATGCGAGCCGAGCGCGCAGCTTGCTTCTGCCTCCGAGCACAAGCTCGTTGCTCTTCATCAGGATCTAAAATTTCTCTCTCTCTCCCTAAAAAGCATGCAATGGAAAGTTTTGTATCTCAATTTAAGATGTGGAAATCCCAATTAAGCCATAAGAAGAAACATAGCTTGGCACTAAGACTCATGCAGAACCAATACAGTGTATCAGTTACGCTGCAGAGCTCCCCTGAACCAGTGATTTTACATCATATTTCAATGTAGAATTTGACTGAACATTCCTATAAAACACAGTTTATTAATTGTCACTTACAAAATCACATAACCCCTTATGACAAAGTTGCAGGTAAAGCACCCGAAGTTATCAATGGTTAAACTTCTGGCTACTAACTGCAGAAGCAACACTGCAGTGTATACTGGGGCTGGCTGGGGTGGAGCTTTCTCCCCAGTCACCACTACCGTGTGGGTTGGGATGTATGACCAGGTAATACCAGTTTTGGCAGTACCTGCACAGCACTGTGGCTTTTTCTTTTGTCAGCTATGGCCTGCCAGTACCTAGGCTGAGGGTGCAAGAGGCTGGGAGGAAAACACTGCAGGACAGCTGATCCCAACTGATAGGAGGGATATTCCATGCCATGCTCAGCAATAAAACAATGAAGGTTTTTGTGGGAAGGTAGTGATTGCTCACAGGTTGACTGGGCACTGGGTCTACCCGTGGGAGGTAATCACTTCTTTCTTCTTTCTCTTCCATTACTGAACTATCTTTATCTTAACATGTTTTCTTGCTTTGCAACATTCTGTTCTCTCCTGTCCCATTGGGGCAGAGCGAGATGAGCACTAGTGTGTGGTGCTTTGCTGCTGACCAGGGTCAGCCCACAACACTGTCAGAAAGCACAATAACTGTGCTACTGCATAGTCATAAATTAGGTGAGACCTGTGAAATCAAATTCTACCAGCTGTTGCCTCCTTTTTTCATTGCTGATAAGCATGTAGTAAATTATGATACCATTTTTTCCAGTCCAAATGTCTGTAGGCAATAGGCCTACAGACACCATTATTTTTTCACCCACGTTATTAAATAGTCTACCACAATTCACTATCTTTGCAGGCTGGACTGGAACTCACCAAAAACACTCAAGAGATATTAAACTCTGCTATGGCTTAAACAGACTAGCCACAGTAGCTTTTGAGAAAAATACATTACTCTCAAAGATGTGGAACTAGATGTGAATTCTAATCCAAGCCAAAAAAGTACATCAAACAAAAAAGCAAATCAAGCACATTTATATAACATAATATTGTTCAGACTCACACCTTTTTTAGCTAGTTCTTCAATTTTCTGGATGTATCTCCTCAGTTCTTTTTGCAGCTGTTGGACTTCCCTCATATTTTTGTCTTCTTGTTTGCTGACATTTGGCCTGGGGTTCGTTTGTGTGCCACAGGTGGGTGAGGAGTCCAAGCCACCTGGCATCAGCTTCCCTTCATCTGGAGCATAGAGATAAACTGTAGCACCAGAGGTGGTAGTCTCCACTTTGGAAGCCTGACCAAGTTTCTGATGATGTTTCAAGCGAGTATGAGACTTTTGAGACAGCACGTTTTTATTTTCTGGACTTTCAAAAGCTTCAGTCTTTTGCCTTTGTGACTTCTGGGCCAACAGTGGTTTATTGGCAGCACCTCCAAACACGTGCTCTTTCATTTGCTCTTCAAGATGTCTTCGTTTTATGTCCCTTTTGGCAAGCTGAATAGCCAATTTTAGTCTCTCTTCAGATACCACTGAAAACATGTTAGACTTTCTTATGCTGGGGTCCTCACTTCCAGCTGAAGTTCTCTGATCACTGGGTGCCTTCAGTTTTTCTATTATAATTGGACAAGGGTTACAGAATCGAAAAGCCAAGTTTTCTGGAACTGCAGGAACATTTCTATTAAATTGCAGCTGTTCCAAAGTGTAAAAAAAAAAAAAAAGAAAAAAGCAGATGTTACACGAAGCTCTTCACACAGGTGATGTACCTGTGGTGTACAAGAGGAAGGAAAATAAATCTTCTTTCATATTAGAATGCATCCTGTCGTGATGGTACTTCTTCAATGCATGCAAGGCATTCCATCCACTCAGGCAAATGCCAGTATTCACAGTTATCTTGAACTAAGCATTTAGATAATCTTGTGAATAATATTAGGCATTTAGTTTGCAGCCTAGGGTGGGTACACACATTGAAAAATCTGCTCTCAGCCCATCAGTTTTCATGATTTTACCCTTCTGATTCTCTTCCGCATCCCACTGGGGAATAGCGAGCAAATGGCCATGTGCTTAGCTGCCTACTGGGATTAAACCACAACAGACAGGCAAATAATATTTACAAGTGTAGTTTCTGATCCACATCCTTACAAAAGGACAGTGTCAAGATTATATATGACAGTGCCACGAAAGCAAATATGAGGATTTGACACACAGTAGTGGGCTATTTCAGGAAATGGGTCACAATCATCTTTTTGTAACTATTGCAAATAAAAACCAATTTGACATCACTGCAGAGGTGAAATAATACCTGTGTTTGTAAAGCTTTTGCTTCATTCCTGTAGAGATGGGTAGAGAATGAAGATGTAGCACCAGACATTGCTAGCTTCCTTGGTCCCATCACATTGGCTTGATGCTGAAAATCCAGGTATTTGTCCTTTGCTTGCAGTTACAACTAAAAATAAAAGAAGAATCATACATTATTTCTGCCTCTCAAAAGCAATCCCAAGTCTGATGTGAATAACAGACAAGAGAATCAAGCTGAGGAGGCATACAGAAATGGAAAACACAGCAAGTGCATTCACAGAAGTAGTGCACAGAATGGAGACTACAATCCCACCATTTAAGGCAAAATTTATCATTGTCATCCTGCTTTCACACAGCCTCACAGAGAGCTGAGGAGCACCATTGCAGACTTAAGATTCACACTGTGAATCATAAGAAGACTGCTGTACAACTTTTATAGGTATTACTTACCTAAAAGGGCAATAGTAGACTGATGGCAGGGAAAAAGCCCACCAAGGCAGCCGAGTTGTACAGAAACTTTGTCCAATGGGCTAAGGGCATGGTCCCACCCAAACTTCTTCACAGAGAACGATTCAAAATAGAAGCACCGTGTGGAGACAGACGGGAACTTACATCTCTTTCATCTGCCCCAGAAAATTCAAAGGTGAGCAGGGTCCAGTGCGTAACACTGTTAAAACTTTCTGTCGCGACTGAACTACAGGCTTCGTCTCTGCAGGTGCCTCTCCCCGCGCTCTCGCACGGGTGGGAGTCCAGCCGCCAGCCCGCAGGGTTTGGTCCCTCGCGAGGGGTCCCCGATGCGGTGACACCTCCTTCAGACAGAGCCCAGTGGCGACCTAGCTCGCAACACAGCCCTGGCGGCGACAGCCCGCGGCGACCTGCTGCTCCCCGCGGCTCCCCGCGGCTCCCTGCTCCCCTCAGTTCCCTGATCCCCTCCGTGCCCTGTTCTTCGCGGCTCCCTGCTCCCCTCAGTGCAGTGCCCTGCTCCTCGCGGCTTCTCCTCACCGCATCCACGGAGGGCAAGACCATCCCCAGCGCGCCGGGCCGCTCCAGACCCGCGCCAGGACCTACTGGGACGCCGTTCAAACCCGCTCCCGGCAACCGCCGCCGCAGAGCCAGCCGGGAAGAGGAGAGGCTGACGGAGCGGTGCGGAACTACGGTGCAAGATGCGGAACTACGGTGCCCGATGCGGAACTACGGTGCCCGATGCGGGCTCCGCCTCTTCTCGCCACCACCATGGGCTGGGAGGAGAAGGAGGTCCGCGGCTACTCCGAGTTCGTGCAGACGGCGCAGCGCTATCACGGCCGGCCCATCTTCGCACTCTTCTGCGGCGACAAGGATGCCGAGGGCAGGAGCTGGTGCCCGGACTGCGTGACGGGTGAGGCCCCGCGAAGGGGGCTCTGCGAGCGCGGAGACGCGTGCGGCGGGGAAGCGCCAACTCCCTCGGCCCTCACAGGGTCCCCGTCAGCGGAGCTCAGCCCGCGGGGTTGCTCAGCCCCGGGGGAGTTGCTCAGCTCCGCGGGGCCGCTGCTGCGGTACGAGCCGTCTCGTGTTTTCGCGGGGTAGTCGGCGGGGCCGGTGCCCGTCCCGGAGCGCTCCAGCAGCAGCTCCTGGCGCAGAGCGGCCTCGCCCCATCCCGCCTGCGCAGCCAGTCCCCTGGAGAGCAGTGAGCAGACTGGGGAAGATGCCGGTTTCAGGCTCTTGCTGCAGTCACCTCGCTCGTGGCTCTACCGGCGGTGCGGGCCGTCACTAGGAGCTAGCTAAAGCTGCTCTCTGCTGCCGTTCCACTGAACGGTGCAGAATGTAACCTTGTAAAGCAGAGGCCCTTCAAGGTTGAGCATGTAATAAATTCTGCAAAGCTTGTGGATAACCAGATAAAATATAGATCTCTACCTGAACTAGACAAAACATTAATTATCAGCTTTGCTGGACAAAGCAGATCCATGTAATTCTATAGTATAGTATTAACTGCTAATAGATTTTTTTTAAATTCTCTAGCTGAACCAGTTGTGAGGAAGGAACTTCATAACATGCCTGATGGGTCTGTATTCATCTACTGCCTAGTAGGAGACAGAGTCTAGTAAGTAATTGTTTTAATACCAGCTGATAAGTTTGCTAGTTGTGAGCTGAAGGTTAACTATAACTAGCCAAACTGTCCTTTTTACAAGGAATGAAGCTTTGAGTTTTGAGGTCTCCACCATCACTACTGTGAATTATATTAATGCTTTTTCTGAGAAGGGGGTTGGGGAGGTGCAATGCAAAGACCTTTGAATCATTCTTGTGAAAGAATTTTTACTGGCTAACTTGAACTTGTACCTCTAGAAGCTGTGCTTAACCCCTTCTTCCTCAATAGCTGGAAAGATCCCAACAATGAATTCAGGAAGAACTTGAAACTAACAGGAGTGCCTACACTACTTAAATATGGAACAGTAAGTGATTTATTGTATGTTCTGGGTTTACAGATATTCACATAGGAAACTAGAAGGAGCTTAATGGCTGTAAATTAATTAGTTATACATGTTTTCTGATACCCTCTCTTGTTCAAAACGAGCAGACATTAGGAACAGCTTTTCTGCTCCCACACACCTCCTTCTTGCTCAAACAGTTTCTCAACAGAGTGCCACCCTGCTTTCACTATGTTGTCTATAAGAAACATGTAGTGAAAAAAAACAACAAAATAAATATGTATATACTTACACTGAGCATGTAATGGTTGAGAGAAAATTAATTGCAAGTTTTTGTTAGCTTCCTGACTTGCAACTCCCTCAGTATGAAATAAGGTATGTGCAGTATACTGGATTCAAACAGACTATAGCTCAACTTGTGCATGATAGAAATTAGCAGCTACTGTCTTAGAAATGATTCTTCCAAAGCCAGAAGATACTTACCTTGCTTGCTCCAGCCCCCCCTCCCAGAGAAACAATCACCGGAGTGTGGCTAATGTTAGTATGTTCAACTGGCTCTAGACTAGATCAGGTTTTTGAATCGCCCCTAAAGCATCTCAACTTTTCTTTCAGCCTCAGAAGCTGGTTGAAGAAGAATGTTTTAAAGCAGAGCTTGTGCGTATGTTGTTTACTGAAGACTAAATCCTCAATCATTCACAAAGACGTTAATCTCAAGTTATTTGCAGTTTCCTTTCAAGAAATCCTTAGTATTTTTTACTATTTTCATGGTTAATCAGCCTGACTAGTTCAAAGTGAATGTAATTACATTATAGGTCTGAACCTTCCCCTACCCCTGTATCTTTCCTTTCATAAATAAACTTGAGCTTGTAAGTAGTCTGTTCTCAAGTGAGTTGAATTCACGTGATCTACTGAAAGAGCAGCCTGAAAGTACTGAATAGAAAGACTTGGCTGCTAAATTATACCTTTAATAAAGGGCGTGTGGGGGGTGTTAGAAGAAACAGAAAAAAACCTAATTCTTCCTAAATCTGACTTCACATAACAGTTGTGATACCCACTCCTACAAGGATATAAAATAAAACACTAATGTAGCTTGAATACAATCTAAAATACAAAATCTTAATCTGCCAAGATCTGTGTTCTTCCAGTAGAAACTATAGAGGAATAAATGGCACATGGTTCTCCAATGCTGTGAGCACAGACACCTCTTTACATAACACGCAGTTTTCACTGCACATAGATGACTTCAAAGCAACAGACACAGCTAGAGCCAGCTTCCTTCTCTTCAGTATCTGCAAAGTTTATTATGACCTGTGTTTCCTCTGGTCACTGTCACACTTTGATTTACACCTCTAAAACACTCTGCTGTACGGATAGCTAAGACTCCCAGCAACAACGACTAGCAGGCAAAGACACCAAGCAATAGCTCAACTCGGTTTCAAGGTAAAAATGCACAATTTAGATGTTGTACAGTATCACTTCAACTTTGCTCATCCTGCAGTTGTAAAAAGTAGTGTATGAGGGACTTCTCAGCCACATTTTGAGACACATTATTCTCCATCAAGATGCCTCCTCAGAACAGGCTTCTGAGCTGTGCTTGTTAGATTCTTAAATGTCAGTGAAGAACAGAATTAGGGTTTGTTTTGAAAATCAAGAGGACTCCTTTAACTACAGTAATTCTCTTACAAACTGTACATGCTACAAACTAAACTGCAGAAGCAGGTGTTACCAGTCTTGTGTGCTGAAAGACAAAACGACCGGTCACTCAATACAGCAGAAATTAAACTCAGACACCCAGAGCCAAGCCTACAAAGGGGTAAATACCCTCACACAAAGCACAGCTGATCTTCACTGCCCAGTGCTTCTCATTTCACAGAGGTGTTCTGCTGCTGCTGCTCTGCCAGGGCCTGCTGCAGGCGCATTCTTTTCCGTGAGTAGTGCTGCCAGTGAAGAATCTGCTGCTCATCAATGAACTTGGCACACTGAGCATTTACCAGTTCTTTGCGGAAATGTTCGTACTGGAGCAGCTCCAACATGTGCAAACACTGGGGATACCTGGATTAAAAATAAACATTAACACAAGGTTTTATAAGGTACACTAAAACAAGAGTCTCCAGTAATCTGGCAGGTAGTATTTCAGTTTTATCCTTTACGTGCTGTACTGTATCAAACCACTTAAAGCTACATGTTCCATATGCCCAACTTAACTGCAGTGCTGGGCTGAACGGTAACCGTCCACAGTACATAGACATGCTAAATACACACACGTGCTTGCCTGGAGTTGCTTTTCTAATGGCTAGACTTTATTAAAGCAAGTATGTAACAACTACAATACTGTTTGCAGAGATCATTTAAAGAGCTCAACCAAGAACTGTTCCAAAACGTGGAGTTTCTACACACAAAAAATGAAACTCATCCTTTGTTCCATGTGTCAACAATGCAAAATTACTCTTAAAACATAGCTGCTGTGCCTAACGGAAGCAGTTTTGTACTATTGAGTTAACAGTTTTATTTTAAACAAGTGGTAGAATGTAGATAAAGGCTACAAAAGGAAGATTCCAGGCATGACCTGTAGCAAGAACAGATAAAACTGTAAAACCTGTCTGTCACATCTAGTCTGAAACAGGACATTTATGGTGTGTAAGCACAGCGGGGAGGATGAAGGCAAGACGAGGGGCAGAAATCAGAGACGTGCTGTACACATAACAGAAGGTAAACATCAAATCATTAGAAAGCAGAAGCCTAGGCCAGTTTAACACTTACTTCAGGTATTTTGCATATTCAGGTTCCTTCCAATATAGTAAATATTTAAGATAATTTACAAAAGCTTTGTCTTTGAAGTAGCCTCTTTGTGCAAGAACTGAAATAAAATTATAAATAAGGAACTGTCAGATATGCATGAAAAGAACATGCCAAACTTGAGTAATATTCACTGTTTAGTCAAAACATCATTACCATCTGTAGCATCGGATTTGTCAGGAATTAAGCACAGTGCCTGGAACAACTGTCAACATCAGAATCCTGTTTTCAGATAAAGGCCTGTTAACTTCACTTTACCTTTTAACTACGGGCTTGAATTTTATTTATTTTTTTTCTCCACCGGAGAGATGCTTCTTTTCCTTTTCATTTCAACCAATAAAACATTTGTGTTTTAAGAAACCCACATGCTGGAAATCTAGACAAAGTAAATTATTTACGGACCACCCTTGTGCTATGAAAAGACCCGATCTCTGTCTATAAACACATTAAACTGTTAATTCCTCAGCATCCAGGTATTTACGTTGAAGTACTTACAGTTGAGGTAATTAGGGTTTGCCAGACACTGAACGAACTCTAACTCCAGCTGGAACCGAAGGCGATTTCCTGTATCATCTGGTACCCAAGAAAAGCAGTAAGAATCGGAGCCACACAACAAACACACTTGGGAAGCAACTCTCGGACCGCGCCACAGAAACAGAGCGGCCCCCGCACTCCCAGGGAGCCCCAGGACCCGCCGCCCTCCTCACCCGGGAGCCCCGGGACCCGCCGCCCTCCTCACCTGTCTCCATGGCGGCCCGTGCGCTGTCCCGGCCGCAAGATGGCGGAGACAACCCCAGTGGTGGGCGGTGGAAGGCGGCCCTGAGGCACGATGGGAAAGCGGCCGCGGCTGCCGGGCAACGGGCCGGGCGGGGCCGGGGTAGGCGGAAGGCGGGCCGGGGCCGGGGGAGGCGAGGTGGGGCCGGGGCGGCCGGCGGGGCGGGGCCGATTCTCTCAGCAGAGGGGTGTGGGGCGAGATGC
>JANHGL010026309.1:29334-65987 GCA_024611195.1 Ceyx melanurus | reverse complement strand
ATTCAAATTTATAAATAAAAATAATTACATTTTTTGAATGATTTATACAAATATATTTCTATAATTATTTGTCTTTAAAATATTGTGCTGCAATAGAAGACAGCAACCCATGACAGGTGATTTAAAACAGAGCTGTGACTTAGATGTAAATAAAGAGGTTAAGAATCACAAACATTTTATTCCATGAAGGAAAAACTGAAATATCATAAAGTGAGATTAATTTTAAGCATTCATTCTGAACAATTAAAACACAGAACAAAAATATCCAAGGACACAATTTAATATCTAAAGTAAATTTTATGTATGACAAACTGAAATGAAGATTAATTTCCATGCTTTCATGCTTATAGAATAGCTGTGCCAGGGGCATTTTATGTCCCTGCAGAAAATTTTTTTAAAAACCCCTTCTGCTGTAACAAAAAAGCCTTCATTAATATAACACAGGGTCAATAAGTGCCAACATAATGCATAAGTTGATCTGTTTTTTCTGTAACTTCTTAAAATATCTTCTGAATGTCAAAGAACAAAGCAAGTTCCTATGTAACATTTTACTATAGAGCTTTCTCCACAGAAACTTGGCCTTTACAGACCTCATTGTGCATGATATTATCAAAGCCTAGAAAGAGTTAGAGTAAACCTCCCAGATTCCATGTAATGTAGAGGGTGATGGCCAAATGTTCTTTGGGGATGAAACTCATTGGATGAGAAGAGAGAAAATTTTAAAAAAAAGTGCACTTGCTCGCAGTCTTAATGGTCTGAAGATTTGATTGACATTTGATTGAGATGTCAAATTAAATTACATCATGCTCATATTGGACCAGAAGTATAAAGAGTGACCTTACATATATAAGTTCTTAATGCTATTAGCACCTGTTTTATTAAAAAAAAACAAAATGAAACAGTGGCAAACATCTTAAAAACAAGCACTGCTGTCACAAAGATAAATAAATAAAGCAAACTGAAACCTTTCATTTATGCAGATTTTCTATCCCTTTCTTTCAAGGTAGCATTATGGAAAAACCCAGATCTGCAGTTGCCACCATTATTTCAGAGAGCAGTTCTTTATAATTCTCTGGTTGCCTCCATAACTTATGTTCTGGGAAGTTCATCATACTCAATTACTATGTCTTTTTTAAAGAAATACTATATTTTGGTTCAGGTTTTTGAGACCAATAATTTATGTGCCCATGTAATAAGGAGATTTTTAAACTGTTTTAAACTGTAAAATTTTTTAAACATCTATCCTTGTTCCTTTTCCCCACCCCCCAGCCCCACCCTAAAGGAAAGCATAAATGGAGAGGAACATATTGGTGACCAAATCCACTCTCTTGTAGGCAAAGGCAACCTTGTAAGAGATGTCTTGTTTAAAAGTACCTAGAACATCCATCCCATGTGTCCCTACAATTTACCATAACGAGTATTCAGACATCTAATTCAGAAGCAAAAAAGGCCAGACTTTAAGTATCAGAAGAAATCACTGTATTTTAATTATAATAATGTTACTGCCTTCTGATGATCAGTGGATAAAAAGAAATAAATGCTTATAGAAAAAAAAAAAAAAAAAGAAGCCCAAAAAATTAAACCAACTGGGAAAAGAACACAAATTTTTATTCAAGTCATTTTAATGTGTTTGTAAGTTAGGTTGTATACATGTTTGATATTAATGTTTACATGGACTGCTATCTTCTGTAGGCCTGGTACTGTCACTAGCTGTGATATTTTGCATTGTTTAGCTGTACTGATAGCTAATTTTTGGGCGTAGTATGGATCTGGACCTCATTTAAGAAACAAAAAGAAACCCCAAAACTAACCAAACACACACACACCAACTAAAAACAAACAAACAAACCAAAAACAAATCCAAAAACCACTCCCCCATCCCAAACAACCTACAGAAAGGGAATAAACCTGCTTTCTTGCTTCAAGGTGGGAAGGATGTTAAATCCTGAGAGTGAAAAAGAAAAGGTGAGAGAATGTGGTCTACAAGCTTAGAGTGCAGAGCTGGCTTTGAGGGGAGCAGGGAGCTTGGAGAGGAAGTGCAGAAAAATCTCTCTGCTCCAAAAAATCCAAAGAGGTAACTGAGGTTGGCTGGAGTAACCAGTTTTGTTTAAACTCGGACACTGGAAAGCAAGAAGCTCTCAAGAGCAGCCTTAGCTGAGGCGATTAATTTTAATGCTTGTACATAGCCTCAGAGAAAACTGCTTCTACACGCATTTGCCTGACGTCTGTTCTTCTTGTTTTGACTGGAGAGGGCATGAGTTAGAACTTGCTTGGTAAATAAAGTTTAGCGTTGTCGCACCGTACACAGGTATTTATCAACTGTTTGTTCACACATCAAACCCTGCTTGTGACAAAAGCCAAGGAGGGAAAATATGAGATGCCATTTGGCAGGACAGGCCCTAATATGTCAAAAGAAGCAACGCAGTTCTCACTCTGCTCAGATAGGGTTCACTGATTTTAAGGCACTCATTTCCAAGTCTGTTCATATAGCTCATTTCCTAGCCTTGGAGAGATGGTGAATACCTTCCCTAGGAGAAGCTTCTTACCAAATAGCCCCCACTGAGTGGCATCCAATTCTAATTTTTTCTTCAGTTTATTCCCTGTTATCAAATAGCAACACTAAAATAAACCACCTACATAGGAAAAACAGATCATAAAATGCAAAGGCTTGTCTTAGGAGAAAAGAACATTATGATTATACAGAAGTAACCCTATAAGATGTTACTAACTATAAGGCTCATAAAACTTCATGAATATCTCAATTATATCACCTCTTAAGATTATACAATAAAACAGCATAATGAGCTTCATTTTAGGTTGACAAGGCTGAATACTGCTCCTCTTTCTAAAAAGCTTTTTATAAAAACACATTCCCTCCTAATACTTGTGCATGCAAAGTGCATGCAAAGACATCATGTACAAAATTAAAAATAAACTTCCTTATTTTTCTACCACTGTTGCTTATCACTACCACGGTATCGACAAGTTTTTCTTTATTAAGAAATCAGCTTACACAAGCATCTTCTTCTCGTGACAATGGGTGCAATGTCACTTGTATCACTTCTAAATGCTAAGTACATAGGTTTGCTCTAGTTCCCTGATCTTTTTGATTATTTTCATCACAGTCTTCAGTTCCAGGACTGTGCAAAACCATTTTAATCCCATATTTAATAAAGAAATACTGCAACAAATGAGTTTGCTAATGTGTCATACAAAGTCCAAACTTATATTATGAGTTGCATGCTGAAGATACATGCAATTACTGCAACTATTTACTGAAAACACACTTGCTAATTCTGTAACTGTCAGTGACATACTGTGCTGGGTGCTAGCTGGTGCCAAGGCAGCTGCCAAATGCTGCAAGTCCAAAAAGGGGAAAGAAGAGGATTAAAGTATTATTCCTGTTTCCAAGAATAAAGTACTGTAAATGAGCTAGTCACTTGTTAGGTAATAATTTTCTGGTGTTTATATGGTAAACTTCTGCAAAGTGAATTGCTGTTGGCATCACCCGAGTTTACAAAGCAAAGGTACTTGCCAAAAGGCAGCTTCACTGGAAGTATTGTTCAAGTAAACATGGAGTGGAAAGTCATTAAGCAAAATGAACAACAGCTAATTTCACTGTGATCCTATCAGGAACATTAAGTATTTTTGTTTAAACTTCAGAATCTGAGATACAAAAGAGCACACAGTGATCACGGGAAACTTAGCAGCACGTAGAACAAAATTCTGGCTATAGTTCATGGAGGAATGGGGTTATTTTTGCCAACTGAAAAGAATAACATATCTCCAACGCAGGCTGTTTTCACTAATACTGGCAAACACATGGATCTTTAGCCTAGATATACATGAACACATTCACTTAGTGCTTAAACTCCTCTACTTTCCCTTCTTTTTGGGGATAAATCAGTAAAAACAAAGTATAAGATTCAAGTTTTCTTCATTAAAATAGCTTAATTGTCGGTTTTCTTTCTGAAATCCCTTTGCCCAGAAAACCACTTCTGCAGCTAGGGTGGATGGGATTGGCCAAGACACATCTGCACAACAAGTAAGCAGAAGAAACTCAGCATTTCCAAGGATGTTCCCAACACTACATCATGTAAATAGGAGATTTTGTCCCCAGTTACATATATTTCATAAATACTGGACTCTAGCATACAGAAAAAAGTTCACAGGTTCACTGTTTGGTCACAGATGCTCATGAGATATTTTGTAATCAGACTTGTTTTTATGCCAAAAAAAATCTACAGGAAATGGGAATTTTATTTTTTTTTTGGTCTCCATCAGCTATATCAGGCCAGTCTAGGATATCTTGACATGACTTCTGAACACCAAAATATTGATGAAATTACCATTAGTAGACCAAATTTAAAAATAATAAATTTTTGAATGCTTCTTTTCCATTCTATTCTTATCTATTCTATCTCAAAATTTAAAATGTGGAAGGTTTCTCCTATTCTCCCCTTGTTTCAAAATCATGCAGTGTAAATCTGATAGGCAAAACTGCTACTTAATTTTTGTTTTTCAACTAAGCTGCTAAAAATGGCAAGATTAAAAATGCAATTCTTAGACAACAGCATTTTCAGAACTTCATCAATTTTCAAAGTGTGAAACAAATACAAACCCTTGAAATTTTCTTCTAACATTTAAAAAAGTAAAAGATTTTATTCAAAAACCTGGACATTATACACCCCACTGCATTTTGCTGATAAAAATTAAAAAAGGCAAACGTTCAGTTTTTAGAGCCCCCGAAACAGTCCTGTAATTTTGTACGTTTATAAAAGAAAAAAAAAAAAAGGTGAGGCTTTGAGGGAGAAAGGGGTTAAATAGATTTAACAAAAAAGATCCTTCACCAGTTTAATTCTGTTCTGCTGGTAAGAACAACAGAAAATGAGACACAGCATATAACTACAAGTGTTTTAGTGTTTTCATTCTGTTCAACATTGAAAGACAGAAAAATAAATCCAGCAAACCACATTTTTTCAGCATATTTCTACCTTGGTTCCTAACATAATATTTTAAACCAGTTGGTGATTTAATTATGTAATAAATTTCCTTTCACTAACCTTTATTTTTGCTTCTCTATGATATAAGCTTCTTCTTGCAGACATTTTCAGGAATTAAAAGTGTAGCATTTAATGACTTTAAAACTCATAATTCTTCAGTTGGCATGAACGTGTTTTATTGTGTGAAAAGCATTACTCATATACAGAACTTTCCTAATTTACATTCTAATTTACGTTCAGATTTTAATTAAATTGACATCTGTTTGAGCTGCTGCTGAAGAAAGAGGATGTGTTACAATGATCTACATTATATATGACATTATGCAAAAATCCTATAAACTTACAAACAAGTTCATTTGTATTACAGTGCTTTCCTGAGTGCCCTCAAGTGTTGTACTATGAAAAAATAAGTAGTAGTGTGACACAGTATATACATCAAGTGCATACCATGATTGATAGCTTAAAAAAACCCCAAGCAACCAAGAAACAACACATTTACTTAAGAACATCTGAAGTATCATCTGCATCCCCTGACTCCATGACTTGAAGTGTCAGCCCATCTTCTGGAAAACTCTTATTTGATATCTGACTTGGAAGGTTTGAGATGACTGGGACACAAGGGCGACCCATGAGGTGACCCAAAAATATGTACTAAATTTTTTTAAAAACACCAACATTATTTTTAACCTAAATTCTTAACATCCTTATACATCATTTATATGGAGGATTTCTACTTGAACAAACTCATTTTAGACATAATTTAATATATTTTTCATAGTAAAAGGTGAACTTCAGTTTCTTCTTTTGCCAGCCCTCTGCTCTGGGGTTTACCAAACCAAGGTTTCCACTACCAGTCTGTTTTTACTCCTCCCATACCCCAGTATTTTCCAAAGGACTTAAACTAAGAGCAAGACCACCTGGACAGCATTTGCAGTCTTTCAGAGTCTTACTTTTAATATGTGCCTGATACTATAGTGTTTCTCCTGGGAACATGAAATAGATTATGCAAGATGCTCAAGAAAAGAAGCAAAACAGAAACATGATTCCACCTCAGAAAGTTGCAAGAGGCTCCCTCATCTTACATGAAACAACATTTCAGTGCTTTCAGGCTGACTTGACAGAGGTGAGAGCAACAGCTAATCCTGGACTGATCTTTTGTCACTGAACTAGTTTCTAAGAGATCCCCCTAACTAGTCCTCAGCCAAGGACTGCTACTCTGAGGGACACAGTGTCAATCAGATACAAGACTAGAGTTGGGAATCATCACTGAATTTCTGTTTTAAAATTTTAAATTATATTTCATACAATACACAACATTTCAAGTAAAATAATTTAGCTTATCTGTGTTGCAGCAAACCTCAAAGGGAGTTATTAGGGCATATTTCTTCCCTTGTTTCCTGTTATGCTTGCAAAGCAGTAACACTGATTAAATAGTTACGCCTAAGCTCAAAGTCCCATGATTTTTCTGGTTTCCATGAAGTACCTTCTAAAAAATGGATCACAGAAATAGCACTGTGACAAATCTAAATTTGTTCATGTAAAATAGCCTTTAATTTATTTACAGCCAAACAAGTCTTCTTAATATTTATTTTCCTTATTAACTGTTTTGTAGTCAGTCAGTACACCTATTGTTTTCCTATGGAGATCCACTATACCCAGGGAATAATTTAATCTTGATCAGAGACTGCACTAAAATCATCTCAAGTGAACAGTGGGCCTCAGAGACTGCACATCTTTGTAGAAGGGATGGAGAGCAGCACTTACCCTGCTGACTTCTTTAGGAGTTGATTCATCTAAAAGGAAACAAAACAAACAATTAAGCACTCAGGGAAGTTTCTGGACTGAAGAATAAGTACCACATTTCAAACAATTTTTGCACTGTTGTAGAAAACATAACACAGTTCAATAAAGTATTGGAAATACCCTGAGACTAGTGTGCATTTACAAGCTTTTAAATTTCTACACCTAAAAATGAATTTAAATTGGGATAAGGTATTCAAGAGTGCTGTCCTGACTTAAGAATATGAAATTTCCAACATTTCTTAAGTCAATTCATAGGCCAGCTAAACCAGTAAGTCCTACATCATTCTCCTACGTTTACATTCAAAGTCAATAAGCCAGCTCTTAGCATTGCAGTCTTAGAAATAAAGGCCCTTTGCTACCAGATATATGCCACCATTGTCTTACATATATGAGCAAGGTAGTGGGTAGATGTAGACCTCTCTTATAAAAATCAAGTGACATGGAATGAGTTCCATGTTAAGATTTGGGTTTTAAGAAAAAAATTACTATATAACAAACATTAATACTCAAGCTCTATTACGTCTACAAGTCTCATTAATTACTGCATAGCACATCAGAGATAGGCATAATAATTGGTATGGTAACTAAAGACATCCATCTCAGAAAGCTTCCATACTAAACTAAGACAATCAAGCAGAGAACAAGAAAGGGAACTGTAAAAAAAACAAACAACAAAAAACCCAAACCAACCAAACAACAAACTCCACAGAAGGTTTGTCATTTGACATATTTGGTACTTGGCACAACAAGCTAGGTTCAGCTTGGTTTGGGGTTCTCTTTTGGAGCAGGTGTCTAAAGAGGCCTTAAATTATAGAATAGTTCATGTAACAGGATAAAAAAATATTAATTAAAATGAAAATATAATTTCTTTTTTTTTTATTTCTACACTATATATATATAAAAAATGATTTTTTGACAATTGCAAGATGGTAAGCTAGAGTAGTCACAAAGAAAACTTCAATGTGAAGCAAGCTTTCAACATCTCAAGTTATTAAATTCTGATGCATTTATCAAGGAAGCAGGAATTTTAATGCCTTCACCTTCTCTAGGTGAGCCTACCTTGACAGGGGGTTGGACTAGATGATCTCCAGAGGTGCTTTCCAGCCCCTATCATTCTGTGATTCTGGAGTTAGCTTTATCACAGGAACTCTTTTGAAAAACCAGTAGTGCACTTTCTCCCTGGTTTTATGCTGTTGTTTGTTTGGTGCAGTTAAATGCTACTGCTGGTCCACCATTGCTATTGATGACAGCAAACAAATATTTAGGATTAATTCTGTTTATAAGATTCCAGAGAGCTGTACAGTCACACTTTCCCAAGGAATGTTTTCCCACACAGCAGATGTCAGATTGACCTTACCATTTCTCTTTTAAAAATTGCCTTTAGGCTCCTTTCCTTCATCTAATAAGACACAAGTTGTTTGGAATGCAATTAGACCAGCACAAATATCTTTGCTGCTTATCTTCCCTTGAGGTGTCATACACCCACAAGTCAATAGAAATTCCACATCACTAAGTGGAGAAGGGTTAAATACTCATCTCACCACCATGAAATAAAATTTACCAGTTTTAATTTATTTTTGTGGTAGAATGGCATCAATCAGATGAGTTGGTCAGCCTAGTTTAGTCATAGCTTGCATTCTTGTTTCAGATACTCTGCATCCTTATTTTAGACACCTTGCATCCAGCAGTTTAGGACTCCACTGAATTTGTAAGATCTTTCAAAGACACTCAGGTGAGGGTGAGATTCCTAAAGTGACAACTATCACACATATTTAGCATTAGCTAGTATTCAGTTAGCATATTTAGCATTTTAGCATTAAAGAAATGCTAAAGTTGTCATTTTAAAATGTTCTTGCTTCTAAATGCACAATCTCACTGAGAGCACCTGAATGGCTCTCCTCACTTGCACCTGTCTGGATTGATTTCACAATTCAGAAGCATTTCTCACATTACTTCATAGAAAACTAACTTAGACAGTTTTAGACATAGGCTAAAGCATTGAAATGGAATATTCATTAGTATTGATCCCTGGTGGCACACTACATTTCTTTACTTGAAGGAAAAAAAAACAAAAAAACAAAAAAACCCAAACCAACATAAATTCTAGTCTTTTTACATCAACAGTAAGATCCACATTTTTAAAAGTTCTGGAAAAAGGAAGCTCACTTCTTAAGAAACAAAGAAAGATGGATCAGAAAATAGTAACTTCATTGCAGATGGTAAGCAGAGAAATATATTGTTTGCCAGGTAGCCTAAAATTTTTACACATTCATTTGTATGTAACCAAACAGGGCACTACACAAGACAGGAGCCAGGGCATTTGACCTGAGCAAATGAGCTTGGAAGCTCATTGTTTTCTGTGGTTTTAGCCCTCAAAACTAATGAACCATTTGGACCAATTTTGCAGGACAACATATTCTGGTCAGAAAAATCTCCAATGGAGCATCTGAAAGTATCACCAGCTCTTGTGAGAACAAAAGGCATACACAAGAAGATTCAGATTTTGCTCTCTTTTCTGAAATTGCTTAGCAGTAAAAAGCACACTGATTGTAGCTCTGTACTTTTTGTATCCATTGACAAAATATTCTCAACTGGATACTCAATGTGACAATTTCCAAAAATTATGATCAAGAAATTTGCTTTATAATTAACATAGATTTACCTTCTCACTTCCTTTATAGCAGGATGATGGATATACCTCTAAAGCTGTGGAATAAAATCTTCCCCTATCAGTGAAAAGTTCTGTAAAAGTCTCTCAAGTTGAACACAACCTAAGCAAAAGTCATGTTGGAACCTGGCCTCTGACCACCAGGAAGAAATAGAAACTTTCCAGCAGTGAAGGTACTTCACTGAGAAAGTCTACAGTTGTGTTTTATGACAATTAGCCTATGACTTCATATCCTATTCAGCACAACTGTTGAATGAAGAGTGTTAATTAAATTGGTTAGCTCATCTATCTTATCAGTCTACGAGGTGCAATCATCGTTGTTTATTATCAAAATACAGCCATTAGACAACAGGCTGAAGAGTGTGTATAAGAATTTTTTTTTCCAGACCTACCAGTTTACAGCTGAACAGTTTTCCTTATATCTATCCCTTTTCTTTATTTACACTCAAATCTATTCATCATTCACAGCCCCAGCTGTTGTAAGCAGCTTTCTTTAAAATACACTACAGGTCTTGTAAACGTGTGGTGAAAGAAGTCTCTCACCCTGCAGTAATACAATTTCAGTATCACTCCTGTTAAATCAAACTCCATTTTCTCCTACTTTTGTGGCCCCAGAATCCTGCTGGTTGCTGTGTATAAGGCATATTTAAAGTTTACTACAGTTGATGTATTTCAGAAAGAGCACTGATACCACTAAGCTGTTCTTTCACTTCTGAATAAAGCTGTTCCTTCACTTTTGAATGTGTTTCAAATATACTGCACAAAGGTTGAAGTTTTATTGTGTTCAGCAGGTGTTTTCAATGAGAAGGAAAAAATTACATTGCTCTTGGCTCAAATATTACTCAGACATATAACTTAAGCAATGTCAGGGAAATCAACAGAACTGCTACAGCATACACTGGAAACCAGAAATGCTTTTATGTATTAAATGTCACAGCATTCCTGCTATGGGTAGTGATTCCAGGCTGAAGGAGATGATTAAAAGAGAACACTGCTCAAAGCAGGTCCTACAAGGCTCCAGCATCCTGAAAAAGCCACACTGGATTTTGTCCATTGCAAGACATTTGGAGATTTAAAAAACGTATTATTACAAATACTTTTTGGACCCTGTTGGGCCTCTTGGGTTTGGCATGTTCATGACTAGTCCATGAATACCTCTTCTTGACTGATAAGCTGTCTGCAGGATTCTAAGGAGGGTCACTCCCTCCACCTTCCTCAGCTTCTGTACACAGCCCATCCTCCACTTGCAGCCCCATGAGGCAAGGGGTAGGATCAAAGGGTGCACAGATCTCAGTCCCATCAAGTTCCCATCTCTGGCACGGAGTGAGGCTTCAAAGGTTTGTTGGCCCAGACACCACAAGAAATTTCATCAGGTTTTCAGCTTCTGGAGCAGGAAATACTGCATATGGCTCAGTACCAGCAAGAGAACATAAATAATCTTACACTTGTTGGGAAAGATGTTATCTCATACTTACCTTGGGGGGAAAGAGCATCAGATACGAATGTCTTTACTTCAGTTTTTCCATTTAATTCTTTCTATTTTGTTCTCATCCCCACCTTTTTTGTTTATAGATTCATAGATTCATAGATATTAGGGGTTGGAAGGGACCTAGAAGATCATCTAGTCCAACCCCCCATCATCTAGTCCAACCCCCCAAAACAAATTATTGTATTCTCACTTCATTCTGCTTAGAAACATATAGGATTTTTTTTTAAAGGAAAAACATGTCCATGTATTACAATGGTGAGCTCTCACACTCTTATAAAGTTGTTTAAAATTTTCACATTCCAGTGTTTGTCTGCTATAGAGAATCTAAAGTACAAGAAGTTCTGCAGCCTGCCTGATTTTCTTGTTTCTGTGTCTCTGACCACATTGAAAACAAATGTCACGTTACTGAACTTTGCAGTAAAATCCTCAACATCTGCAGAGAAATTAAGACTGAGCAGTTTTCTTCTCTTTAGACCAGCTGACAAAAGAAACAAAAGAAAATGCCCCAGAGGAAAAGTTTGCTAACGTCAACAAGGGTAAGGGATCATTAGTGCTGGAGATGATAGGTTACCACAGGGGAGGGAGTAGTGATCCGGTGTGAAACATACTTACGTCAGGGGAATATTTCAATCCCCCTGAAGAAACCCTACTGTAACTGCAGCATAGGTACCTTTGTATCAGAGATTTATTTTATTTATTTTGCCCTGGAGATTGAAAACTGAGAAACTGTTCAAATTAAACAGAAGAATACTGAAGAAGAAAAAAGTGACAGAATAGAATTTACAAATTAAGCCTTTTTTGCTTTTAGGCTAGTTCAGCTGATTTCTTTGTAATCATAATCAAGCTCTCAGTGACTGTTTTTGAGTGTTCCAGAATAATGATGTGCAGATAATTCAGGACTTCGGAGTCTTTGAAAAATGACATGTTACACTTACATGATAAACAGAATGAAGCCAAGAGAAGATGGAACTATTTACTACTTATCAGTACCACAACCATGAGTGAAACGTTTTACTTACAAGGATGAGACAGTTAGGAAAAATATAATTATAACTTCAGTGAATGCAAAGGAACAGCAGATCTAACTAGGAAATTACAGATAGCTCTCTATGAAAGATAATGACAGTATGATCTGAATTTCTAAACTAGACAGTTCTACTGTACAATGATTTATAATGACACATAATTATAATACACAGGAATTGTACAAGAAAAAAAAACAACAAACATTTATCTATTTGGCTGCTGTATAGCATAAAAAAAAACCCAAACAAAAAACAACAAAACTATCCAAGACAACAAGTTCAGTATTCTTACACTGGCATTTCAACAAATGCAAGATTTTGAACTCTATCTAGTAGTAGGTAGAATATTAAGAGATACAGAGACAGAGAGAAAAGTTTTCAGGTAGATGCATCCACTAGGATTTCCAAACTCTAAACAAGTCAGGCACCTAATTCCTCAAAATGAAAGGAAGTTAAACATCCCAGCTATGGGTAGGCATGACAATTTACCACAGCTCAAGTGAGAATGATCATTCACTAACTTGTATGGACTCAAGACATATGTGATCCTATAGCATTATCTCTGCATTATGCAATGAATCTCTGATTTAATGCATTAAATAATTGGTGAATCTTATAATATTAAGTGATCTTACTAAAAAGCAACATAAAAAAATGAGACACATAGCAGCTGTTCCTGGCTGAAAAAAAATATGTTCCAAATAAAACCGTGTTTTTTATATCTCTAACTGATCTTGTGTAAACCTTGAGGACACGCTGTGAAAACCAACATCAGATACTTCACCACTGGAACACAATGCAAAGTCATGGCACCTTACTGTCCACAATCATCAGAAATTAGTCATTAAATATCTTGGCACATCAGCATCCAGATTACTGATCCAGATTTCACAGTGCTTCTCTAAGAGATTCAACAAAAATCAATAGGCAGAACCCAGCTCTCAGTGGACTGATGGTTTCCTTATTTCTGAATATACCCAAGAGCTTGTCCTCATGTTCCACTCCACCATCAAATCTACTGCATACTGACTTTATGTGTAGAGACCTTGACACAGGCTTCAAACAGAAGACTGGCTGCACTGTCAGGCAGAGGTGGCTGCACCATGGTAAGGATCTAGCTGATTGAAATATTCAACCACAAGCAAGAGAGAGAGACTTGGTGACAGAAAGCACCTCATTTTTAGAGGTTCAAGGCCTCAGACACACCCATATAGAGAGCAGATCACACTGGCAACTTCAGAAGGAATTAGTTTTCTTTTCCCAGTCCACCTGGCAGATACCAAGGAACAAGGAAAGAAAAAAAACTTGCAGAAACATCCAAAAGAAAACTGCAAATAGAGACCCGTGTTCATAGTGAATGAAGATCCGGATGTCTTCATGCAACATAAAATTACTTTCATGTGCTTTCGTACTTAACTAACAAAATACAATGCAGATGGTAAATTAATTGCAATGCTAATAAGAACTCGGGAAATAGATCATGAAATCACCTGGGAAGGTAATAAACTCTATCTAACACAGCAATAACAGAGAATAGAAGTACCACTTCTGGCAGCTGAATAAAGGGAACAAGATCTAACTGTACCTCTGCAGCATGGCTGAAGTTGCCACCTGCTGGGATAAGGAGCTGTGTCTATCTCCCAAATTGTCAATCTAAGAGAACTACTAATGATCACACACTGAGAGCAGGCAGCCAAGCAAGAAATCTATTCCTTTTCTATGAAAAGGGTAATTCATAATCTAAGTCTCTTCTCCCCATGCCTTCAAAATAGTTTTGAAACAGTCATGACTGAGGAATCTCATCTTTTCTCAGAGCATCATTCTTCCCAACTTCCTTCATCAGTCCTGCTGTATAGTTCTGTCAAAGCCAACGTGAGCTTCTTAGCAAAGCAAGCACCACACAACTACCTGGAAGAGCAATTTGGAAAAAACAATGCTGTGACACAACTGCTCCTCAGATGCCTTTTATATTTTTTTTATGCTGCCTAGATAGTGAACAGCAGAGCTGCATTGTTTCATCCATCTGCATCTCTTATCCACACAGGGATACATATAAGGCCGTTTGATTTTTACAAGCAATAAATGGCCAGCAGCACTAGGGACTTGACCATTTCTAAACAGCAGGCCACTTACTTTGACACCTAATTGCAGGAGTGAGATTAAGTTACAAAAGAATACACAAAAGAGAACAGCCTAATAATTACATAACAAGTTGCTGATTCAAAAAACACACATTAACATAATTAAATAAAGCAAAGCTGCAAGGGAAAAGAAGAGCCAAAGAAAAGAACAGAATTTCCAAGGGAAGAGATGCAGGGAGAGAGGAACAGAGCTGCTAGGATATGTTAGAAGGATGGTCAAAGACATGAGATTCTGTTAACTGGGATGTATTTTACTGATACCTCTAGGAGTACTTTACTTTTTGCCATGGTAATTTTCTACTATAAATATAAAAAAATTATACTCTTTATTACTGATCAAAAAAGAAAGAAAAATCATACATGTAAATCAGGAAGGAAGATTTGTGCAAAGCCATATCCTTTTGTTTGTAATATTATTCACTGCCACTGTTAAAAAAAAGGAAACGTATACCTTAAGCTTTAAAAATACAGCTGTCAAGGAAAAAAAAGGCAGTTGCTTCAATGTGCTTTCCCATTTTCCATCAAGTGAACAGATGGCATTATTAAAATTCTAGCAGAATGAAGTATTTATAAGTTCATTAGAAAACACTAACCATACAAAAAGACAGTAATATTGCAAATAAAGCTGCAGGATTCAAAATAACCTAGAAGTACAAATCACGGTTATAAACCCACAGTTCTGATTTAGTATACAAAAACAATAATGCCAAATGAAACAAAAGCAAACAAGAAATGTATGAAAAACTCTGCAAAACAGAAATCTACTTCTGAGTTACTCCATGCATTCTGAGCCTTAATTCTCTACAAAGGGTTTCAAGTTAGTCTAGAAGACTGCTTAGAGGGGAAAAGCTTGTTGGTGTCCCATTTACTTTTCTTTAAACACGTATGTAAAATTCTTATAGTGATATAAAATAACAATGAAATTACCCTAGAAATAATCCCCACATTAATTTCCATTTTATTCTCTGAGATCATATTCCCAGAAAATAAACAAAAGATCAACCACATGCATCTAGCACATGTCAGTGCTACTAAATGCAGGGCCAGACTGGTTGGTTGAATATCCAAGATGCTTTATCTCCTATTCTCTTGAATCTTGAATTATTAGCCTACACAGAACTCACTTCAGCATTGTATGACTTGCACTTGTTTAGTTTACCTTCTGTTGTCTTTATTCCAGCCACAGCAATGTTTCAACTCAGCAAAGAGGTGTCTGTGAGTATTCTAATTTACTTGAAAAAGATGCAAATTCCTGTCACTTTCAAAATGTGATGAAACAAATTCACTATAAAAAGAGAGAGCTCACACACTGAAAATTTAGCTTGCACTCCAAACTAATATATATCAGTTCCCATATGTGTTGATTTATTCAGATATACACCATCTCTCTCTGCAATTTTTATTAGTACGATCTGTGTTAAGGTTTAACTCCTTTTAAGCACCCTGTCCACTCAGAGTATTTTATCCAGTTTAACATGTCACTCTTGGAAAATCCTCTCCTTGATAGCTACATGAAAAAAATGATTCAGAGGGATGTACATTATTTAAATATATGGGTTTTTTTCCCCAGATTTTCAAGAATTGCATAGCTTTTTTTTTTTTTTGATAGATCTATTACTCAAACTTTATCCCCTGTCTCATAAATGTGTGCCTGTTACTTGACTACAACTGATACCATCTCAGATTAGAATGTATTTGAAACTGCTTCTTCCTGAAGAGCTGAACCTATCTAAAGAGGAATTGCAAGGAGCAGGGCCACACCAGCAGAAACCAATTGAAGCCTGAGCTGCCACCTCTGCATTCTCTCTGCTGCCTTAAGGCAGTTTTCAGCTGCAGCAGCTCAATGAGCTGTAGATACAATCTACAAGCACCCAGACCAACGCAAAGGCAAGTCTGGATGCACATAGGCAGGGATGGAAAAGTAAAGTATTGAAAGTCATCTTTGCTAAGCTGATTGGGGTTTGGTTTGTTTTAGTGGTTTGTTGTTTTTTTTTTAGCATAACAAATTCCTTCATATGCAATAGTTTCATATTTAATGAAAAAAAAAGCATTTATGGCTGCCTTCAGGCAGATGACACAGACACACATTCTCATTAGAAAAATGTAGCAGGTACAGAGATTTCTAAATGTAATGTCTTCTTCCATTTAAAGGGTATGATGATCTACAGCAACATTCACTTCTATTTATTAGTTTTCTCTAGCACATTACTTCAAAAAATAAGTTTTAATATGTTTTAGATATCTACAGCACACAGAGAAAGGCTTGTGTAAAAACTCACACTGTTATCTCCAAATCTTGAAACACTGCTTTAACATTCAAAACAAGCACAGCTAAGTCATACACTGACCAACTTCTCTTGGTCCATCCGACATTTAAATGACTTAGGATTGACTCTTTAAATGAGATTTTACAAACAGGAAAAGGAGGGAAGGGTATTAAGATTTAGAGTTATTGTTAGCTTCCTGGTTCTGAATTATAAAGTTAAATCTCAAGAAGAAAACAAGTCCAGAGAGAAACTCCCTTTGAGAGAACAATGGCAGATTCCCTAGCTCCATTCTAAAAAATGCCTGTGATTCCAGTCACTGATTTATGCTGTATTATTACCTTTATTGTTTTCTTCTTTTTCTATTACAATTCCAGGTACCAAGAAGGAATGCAAAACTACTTCCTAATTTATTTTCATTTACTTGCCTACCATAGCATGGCAATGAAATTAGATAGGGTATGCCTACAATGTCAGTGACAGGGTAAAAACGTGTCCAATTCCAAGAAAAATCTTAGCTAGAGAACACATTTTTTTTACAAAGACATTTTATGAATTAAACGAGTCTATTGTATTTCAGCTTTGGCTTGGGAAAAGTATGACCTACATGGCTAGAGAAAATTTATTCCTGTGAATATCTAATACAAAAGATTACCACAAATTAAAAAGCTATGGCTGAATGCTGTAAAGGGGTGGATGCGCCCTGCTGTGCAGTAGAAAATAGAAAATAATAGCTGGCTTTCCAGTGGAAAGACTTGGCAGTCAGCCATGTGGTGCAGACTGGGCTGTGTCCCCAAAGACACATTCATGTTGGCAGCATATTGGAAGGTTGCTTAGAGTCTAAAGATTAAGAAGAATAATCTTTCAATTTAATCTATCACTTGGTCAATGCTAGCAATAACCATATTGTACATAATTGTAGCCAAAGAAAACACAGCACAACACTTAAAAATAATTATTTTCATTAAAGAATCCTGTTGTTGTTCTACTGAATGTAATTTTGTAATTCTCAAAACAATTAAAAAATTCTGATTAAATGCTTAAGTTCTGTTTTAAAATATTATTCATCTCTAGACTTATTTCTCATTTGATACATCATTTAGCAATAGTGTCCTTTCATTTGACATAAAAAGGATTTCCTTAAGTGCTAATATTGGTACAAATAGTACTTACTATCTGAATAGCAACTTGTTATAGTCTGGAAATTGTTTTAAGACCAAAAAATCCCCACGCTCTGTAGCATCCTACCTGATCAATCTACTAATAGCTGGAAATTAAAATCAACAAGAAAATTAAACCCAACAATAAATATTCCATATTTGTTGGAATGTGTGAAGTGTTAATCAGTTGAAATGAGTTTCTCAGCCCTTCATTAGCAATGCATTAGAGCAAAGCCCTTCCTCCTTTTTCTAGTCCCAGTGCATCTACCCCCCTTGCTTTTGTCCATTTGTCCTATGCTCCACCAAAGGGCTCCAGTTTCAGTGCATAAGGGAATCCTTCAAGAAACCCCTGGATGAAACTGCTTCATATTCCTGTCTCTACTGGGAACGTAGCCAAAAATACTGACAAAAAGCATGAGTGGGATAAGCAGGTAAGCTGTTTTCTAAGCTGCTCTAGTGACAGAGCAGCTCAGTTTGTCATGTATTATGTCACAATGGCTTTGAAACACTAATCTGCAGAGCAGTAATTTTCTAGTGAATGCTAAAGTCTAGCAGAGGAAAATGTATGAAAGATTCTGAATTGGTGCAAGGACTCTGTAAGGTCAGGATCTTATTCTTATTCATAATGATATTCAAAATATCATTATGGTCAAAGTCACAGAGTCTTCACCTTCAGGTGTGTTTTAGGAGTAAAACAAGAAGACCTTCACATCATCAGCTCAATGAACAGCATCACTGCTTGGCATGGATTTTCCTGCAGCATTTCAAGTATTACCACACTGGTTTTCACTGATTCCTCCCCCAGGTTTGGATCCTGGATGTGTTTTAAACACATTTTCAAAAACCAAAAGTGATATCTGATGTAAAAGTCCCAAAAGAGGCCCTGGTAACAATGAATAAATGTTTGCCCTTCTTTTACTTAATTCTCCTTATTGAAATGTGTGTCCCCTTGTCCCTAACCACAGCTTAACCTTTTGAGAAGTACAGATGAAGCCTCAAGGATATGAAAACAGTAACAGCAGGAGGTCTTATTAAAGATATTTTTCCAAGAGGTAAAAGTAGAGTCAGAACTCACCAACACTTTATTAAATGAAGCTTGCTATCAGTCAGAAAGCCTCTGACTGCCTGGCTCCAAGACAAAACTCATCTAACAGCTGTATTAAAAAAAATTAAAATAAAAATTTCTGAAAAGTGTCTCCATTTCTGCACTCTTTAATAGAATCCATCTTCAAACACTGGGACAAAGACAACCACATCTGAGAGGTCTGGATGTATCAAGATAGGAAGAACCTTGAAACCAAGGGAAATTATTCCATCACTGTGACATATAAAAAAAACCCCCTTGAAATGAAAACCTACTAAAATGTGTATATCTCCCAAGAGAACTAAACAAATATATTAATGTATATATTTTTGAAATGACAAGACCATGGGGGTAGAGGAAATTAAGGAACACCAGGCTTTATTCTGCCCATTTATCAGAAGGCAAATCAGGTATAAATACAAACAAACTGATGCTGACCTAAGCAGGTGTTAAATTCAATGCCCTAAGAGAAGGTCTCCATAGAGGCTATCACTCAGAAAAAGACAGTAATTTCTTAACAGTCTGTAGAAGACAGAGCTCTTCAAAAATTTTACTAAGAAATCATGGAGTTGAGTAAACTTCCAGAGTAAATTTTGTATTATGTGAAATATTCATCACTAAAGTATGTAAAAAAAAGCTGGCTGACACAATAGGTACCCCAAATATCCAAAAAAATCAGTGACATGCTGTCACTCATGACTACTGACAAGCAAGGCTTTTTGAGGAACACAAGCATGTTGGCAGAGGGGAGGATAACTGTTAATGTTCTATAAAAATGGGTTTGGCCAGAGAACTCTTAGAAAAGGCACCCTGGTAATAACGTATGCCTGTAAAAACACAATGTTATTTGTAGAACTAAAATTTTGCTCAAGGAAAGTAACAGGCAAAAGGGAAAATTCAGATTATTTCTAAAGCACATTTACAAGATATACCATGAAATATATATCATGTTAAGCCAGCAGCTGTTACAATGACATGGCTTCCTAGGTTATGCAATGCAAAAAGAGCACATTCCAGTCATTTAAAACTTGAGATGCAGTCATGTCCTCTTGTCCTGAAGAGGAATTCACTATGTGGGTCATGACAACTCTGATTCAAGAAGATGGGTCACTGTGTAGTTACTAGTTTTAAAAGTTGCTTTGGTAAACCTCCAAAAGTATTCTACAGTAAATTTAAAATCACTGCCCAGCAAATCCCCAGGAATAAACATTTCTCTATCACCACACAAATATCTGACACACTGCATGAAGATGTTTCTCAGTGCTCACAATGAATCCACAATGAATTAGTATAATCATAGCAGTTCTGTTGTCACTTCCTCACCCAAATCATCAAAACCTATTGCCACTCTTACACCCAATTACCATAAATCCTTCAGAAACTCACACACACTCCTCCTCCCACACCTATTATTGAGTTGTGTCTTATTAATTTCCTAACCCTTGTTCCTCATCAACACCATCATCTCTTTCCCTTTCACTCCACATACTTTATTAACGACAAATGGAATGAATCTGTAGCAATTTGGGGTGAGCACCAAGCACCCTGTAAAAAGCTCCTTTCTGTTAGCTGAACAACTGAACAAACACACAAAACATTCAGTCCAGTTTTGCCTTTAAAAAAGAAATAAGGAAGATCTTTTAATTTCTCAGCTTTTTTTTCTTTATTTTTCTTTTAGTAACTCAGCAATTTCAACTGGGTAAATGTAAAGCTTCTCTTTTTTTAGCAAGCAAAAGAAAATTCACAGTCACCACTTAGGTGTATCTTTTCATAATGCAGTTTGGAAGAAAAAAGAGAATAATTTAGCTCTGTATTGCAGCTAAGCAACATAGTATAGATAAGGTGCTGTCTCCAAAGTGTTTTAAAGATGCTTTAGTGTTACGACTAAAAAGACCTCCTGCAGCTTATCTAGAAAGATCCAAACAATGTATTTTAATATAAAAATACAGTTTCTTTTTCAGTACATTCAAATGTATTAAGTCAACTAGACTCATTGTTTTAACAATGGATGATATATAAACCCCAGAGGTGCAGCAGAAGCATGAGAGAAGAATGCCCTACTCTGCTCTACTACAAGTCCATCTGCTTGAGTTCATTGTATGACAATGGGTAGTAACAGCTCATTATGGAAAAAGTATGAAGGAACCACACTATAAGAAAAGAAAAGAGAGTGCAGACTATAGATGCTTGGAGTACACTCACTCTGCTATGTCCTCAGAGCAATCAGATGCTTATGAATTTTCTCAGCTGGAGACTGTATCAGGATCATAGTATGTAACAGCTCTTGATGAAGTATTTACTCCTTGGAATGTGTCTAATCACTTTTTGAACCCATTTACATTTTTAACATCTGAAATATCTTATGCTAATGAACTCACAATTTAGGCATGGCTTGTGTGAAAAGGGACGTCCTGTTGTTTCAAATCTGTAGCCAATTCATTTTGCAGGGTTCTTTTCAGTTCTTCTGTCATGAAAAAGGTAAATCTGTCAACTGTCTTCACCATGACTATAAACTCCTTCACAACTATAAAACTTCTGACCTTTTGCAGAACTAAGAATCCCCCTCTGGTATCAGCATCATAGAAGTCACAACAGAAAAGATAGCAAGGCAAGGCAGGCTTCATAAAGAGGCCATACTGTTATCAGTAGCAGAGATCTTTTTGTGGCTGAATTAATTAGATGCACTAGCCAGCAAAAAAAAAAACCCCAAAACATTAGACCTTGGTAAACTCCATCCACCACAACAAGCCCCCTACAAAAGACCATGAGATCTATGAATACTAGACAAGCATCCTCAAATGTCATGTATTTAGTTCAATAGACACAAATGTCTTCAAGGAATTTATAAAGAGAAATCTCAACATAACTGTTGAGAAAAGATTATTCTTTAAATAACTAATTTTTTTTAGCTTTCTGATGCTTAAAGGAGACAAGTCCTTCAAATAGAATTTTTATCTGTCTGCCTCACTACCAGTTGATATCAGTTTGATAACCCAAAACCACCTTACACCTGAGCTTTAAGTGTTCCCCAAGAAAAGAAAGGTCTATCCCTCTCAGATCCAGAGAAGACAGCAATCTACAATCTCCTCCTGAACCATAATCAATAGTCACTGATTTACCTCAAATAATCTCAATGATTAAAATAATTAAACATAACCAAACTCAGCGTGCTGTGATCCAAATACATTCTCCATTGAGAAAGTCAGATTAAGTGGTTCCTCCAGTCCTCACATGCTGCTAGCCAAACAGTTCATCACCCACCTGAGCTGTGCAGATAGAACTGCTAGCTTGTTGCATACTGGATCAACAAAATGATCAACATTTTAAAATTACTTCCTTTCTTGCTTGTTTTTCAGACTTTCAGAATCACAGATTATAGACTTCTACACGTCTGGTTGGTTTTGCTCTTCTCGAGAAGGTGATGTTACAGGTACAGAGCATCTGAACTTCAAATTAATCACAAATTTCCACAATGGCTTAATGACGTTTCCTGCTTGGTTGTATTTGGCTGAACTATATATCCGTTGCTAAGCTCTAATAGCTGATTTTTTCCACTATATTCCCAGCATCTCTTCTTGAGCTGCATTAGCTAATTCAGGCTGGGCTGAAAGTAACAGAGGAAATAGGGCTGGAGACTGGGCTTGAACATCACCAGTACTTGATTAACTGTTTGCACCCACAGCATGTCTTGGACATTACCAATTTGCACTTTCCAAAAACAACATTTGAGCTCAGATAAGAGGACTAGCACCTGCCCAGGACCATTCCAGGAGGTAGTCTGGATGCAACATCCTATTTGGGAAGGAGGGAGTGAAAAGTAGTTTAGCTTTATAAATGTGAACTGTGCTATGCAATTTGGCCTCAGAGGCAAAGATCAGTCAAAATTGATTTATATCTGATACTTTATTCTTCAATTACTCAGATTTATGAGATTTCTTTTGAGCCTCTATACATGTGGTTTTAATTTTCAGTACACCTGAAATTTTATCTTCCTAGTATGCATCCATTTTTTTCCAGGGAGCTTATGAAAATAAAAATTCTTCTCAGACTACTGATGACCTCTGTAATGAAAGTTCTCTGGGCATTCCTAAAGCATACTTCCCAAGTTTTTACAACTTAGTAATCTACATGAGGATTTTTTTTTCCTCCAAAACCTGTATCTTTTAATATAATTGAAGAAAGTTCATCTCAAAGCTCTGTGGTTTTGTCTGGTTGGATTTTTTATTATTATGATTATTTCACTATGCTTTGTATGAAGTTCTTTCTGGATAAAGGACTCTCTCTTCAAAGCAAATGACCTACCAAGAACCACTAGGACAAATAAAGTGACTGACTCGCCATGAAAAGTACACTCTTTGAATCAGCTGCACTAGATCTGATAGGAATGTGCAGGACAACTAGTCTAAAACTCTATCTAATCATAGATACTTTGAAGGATAAAGTAAATTAATTACTATCACCATTAACAACTCACTATAGGATGACACAATGAAAACTGATAGTGTTCACTAAGCCTATACTATGAATATACTAATGTCTGTGCTTTACTGTTCTGTATTTACAATCTGATTTCAAAGTCTGCAGTTTCAGAAGTAAACTTTCTGCTGAAAATCAAATTAATGGCCAAGATGAGGTTAAGACAAAAAACCCCATCATTTACTCCACCCATAGAACATAAACCCATCCATTTACAGAGTATGGTGTTGGAATTTATATACAAATAGCCATCTCCACAGCATTTTCCTGTACTTCTTGGGAGATAAAAGAGATGGCAGATTTTTTACACATGTATGGACAAGGTATCAAGAACTTTGCTGAATTGGGTGTTTGCTGCTCACTCACATCCAGAACAGACATGAACCATTTCTTTGTGCACATGTAGTGTAACACACTATTAAACCACATACTGCCTTTTCACCAAAGATGTAGATCTCATTTAATGGACAGAACAAGAAACGTTAACATATATTTTATATTTTTTCTTTTTAGCCTTATTGGCCAATGTTTGATTAGAGGCCTTTTCTAGCCAACATTTCCTGAGTTAGTATGTCTATACTTGGATTAAAAAGCTTCTGGTCCATAAAAGTTAATGACTATTCCCTGTACTTACTTATTGCTTTCTTGGTCTACAGACCATGGGAATGTTCTTACTCCACTGTAATGCAGGTAAAACAGGTTAGCTTACATCACCATAAAGAATCATTATTAAAAAGTGTTGGCTACATGGGTGTACAGTCTCCACATATGTGATTAGAATGGAGTTTCTCCATCAATTAGTAAGTTTATACTTCTTGCTTGACTGATTTTTCCTCTTAAACTAAATATATCACATGCAGGAGGGAAACAATCTAAATAGAAAGAGCAGCAACATTAAGGAATAGTCTCTTGCATAGAAGGGAATGGCTTTGCATTGCATGCAACACCAATGAACCCATTACTGCAATACCAGCTCTCTTATACTGGCCACATTTTATATAAAACACTTAATCTTGAAAGTTTCAAAATGTAAACTGATGAGAAACAATAAGAAAATGGGAAACCTGTTTCTTAGTAAGATGCTAAAAGAAGCTCCATGCCCTAATTTACTTGAAAGATTGAGAAATGACAAAAATCAGTCTGTTTACTTTCTAATATAGGTATGAGATTATTCAGTGAAACAGAGAAACGGCATTTTTGAGTGGATAGAAAAAAAAAATCTTAAGCCTAACAAAGACACAACAAACATCAGTTGAAGAAAATGTTGAGAATAATTGCTCTACATATAATATGATTAACATAATTAGTTCAAGGGGGAACTCAGACTAAGCAGTGACGCTGACTTCCTAAGGCCAATCATTAAAGGATTACCCTCTGCAAATCTCTCACCATCTAAACAATTCTAAATATGCAGGAGAGGTCCAGCAAAACAGAAAAATCACCTCCTTCACCTGACCAACTAATTTTATTTTTTTTTCCTGACTATAAACTCTCACATACTTCAGCAAATTAGAAGAAAACAATCTAGAAACATCTTCAACTGAAGTATCAAGCTTATTTTTGCAGTTGTTTCAGGTTTGCTGGTGACAGACATTCAAATAACAAGGAATAAATTCAGTAACTGCTTCAACATCACAACACATACTGAACAAAAATCATCACCCCCACTCAAGAACCCAGTTTTATCCAAGAGGTCACTGTTAAGTATCTCTGTACTATCAATAAATAATTCCTCATCTATCTGACATATATCTTTTTCACTAACTTTATTTTTCCTCCCAAAGGAGCAGTCTGACAACACAACAGAGAAACTTTTTCACTAACTCCTCAATATTTTCACAGCTGAAATTAAGCCACTTTTAAGCTGGTCTATTATGATTAACTCAGGGAAAACAATAAAAACTCCATTGAACTGGACACACGGGGAAGAAACTATTTTTCATTGGACAATTGTACTGACTGTTTCAGGAAATGATACAGCGATAAAATACTTTTTAAAGGCAGTGGGACAATACACTAGTTTCCCCAGAAATCAGCTCCAAAATTATACTATATCTGTGACAGATGTATGCCATTTTCATCAGCTGGAGTAAAACAGTATTCCCATATAAAGCTCTACCACAGCTCTGGGAAGTGCCATCATTTCATCTGTGTGCCTCTGAAACACTGATATGCAAATCTTCCACACAAATAAAAACTGGAAACCTGTAAAATACTCCATACAAAAGTCTACCAATCAGTTTTAGCTCTGCAGAAGTAAATTACCAGAGGAACAGGATCTATGCATTCAAGACTCCAGACATTATTGCAACTTTTCTAAGAAAAAAGATTTACAGTCAAGATAATTTTTATCAGTTTGGATATTATCCCAATAAAGAGGCACTTGTCAGTATCATAACAGTTATATTCTTCAGACAGTTCTGACCAACAAGACCACCTAGACAAACATCTTGTCTCCAACTGGCCACTAGCAGACACTGAGGGAAGAGTAAGAAAAGGGCAAGCAATTACACCACTTTTACTGGGGGGATTGGGACTGGAGGATTCATCCATTTTGGTCTTATTTCAAGAAAAAAAACTCCAAGAAAGGCATCAAAAAACATAAACAGTGGGGTTTGGCAATAAGAAGCATTAAGAGCTACTACTATGATGTCAGTGGTACAAGTCTCACAATCCCACATTCACTCTTGCAAGTGTTTGTTGCCTGCAAGGATATCATAAGCATTAGCACAGCAGGGTTGCATCAGAATGAAACAGCATGTCTGCAGCAGCAATGAAATATTAAGAGGGCCTAATTATAAATCAAGTAGGTCATTAGCATGCTGCCATATCAAACCCTTCTGCCTAGGCTGGGGAGATGTCAGAAGGGCAGCAACTTTGGAGTATCACAACAGCAATGGTCTCCAGTTTCTGAGGATCCTCTGCACTATAGAATGTATTTCAGTCAGCATGGAAATGCACAGCCCTCAGAACATTTACACATCAAGTAATAGTGTCAATCTTTTTTCTTTTTAGTTCTGAAAGCAAGCTAACATATATTTGGCATATATCTCTTCATGATTGTATTTATTTTTTTCATATATTATGTCCCTGCTTCTGGAAATGCATGGCAGCCATCCTTTCACATATTGAACAAGCTTAGCCAAAATGCAAATAACACTCCTCTACCATTTAAAAACAGGAATGAATTACCTAATTAAAAGAGCAAATAAAGGAATAACTCTGATTTGTTGTAGAAACGTGTACTCCAGTATTGCTTAACAACACAAAGTACAGACTTGCTCCCTAAACAAAGCCACATATCAGTATCTCCCCAGAACTCATCTTTCTCTCTCACAGGGCTGAAGCTAACTTTAAAGCACAATATGCTGATAATTTAATATCTGAAACAGCAGCATAAGAAAAAAGACCACAAATTTCAGTCTATTTTGGATCACAGAACTTCTTTGTTACGTTTTAATGATGCAGCTCAGCACATTTTTATTTTTTATTATTATCATATTAGGAGGACTAGTAAAAAATTCTCTCTATACATAGTCATATAACAAAGTCTTTTGCCACAGTTGCTATTCCTCCAATCTCTTCTTTAGCACAGAAAATAAAGACAAAAAATAAAATAGGAATTTTTTGTCTAAAGGCCACAGAATTTATAAGAAAAAGAAACATTTAACTAATCTGCACAGAACTCTTTTCTATGCTCAATTAGCTCACTGAAAGCTATCATAGGTATTGCTAAAGCATGTATAGATACATGGATCTAAGCATATTGAGGAGATCTTAAGGAACACATGGGTGAATGATTTCATGCAAATGTATTTCCTTGGGAAGTCTACTCAGATTTCTACCAAATTATTAGAATGGATGCATGCAGAGATGACCATTTCCAGTCCTCTGACAAATGGAAAGCCATCCAGTGCATCAAATCTGAATGCCATGTTTGCCTGCTTCTAGGGCATGTAGTGGAAAGGAAGGGGAAAAGGATGAAAAGTGAAATGGCTGAGCTAAAAAAAAACAAAACAGAAAGGATAGAATTAGGGCCTCATCTGAATTCTGAACCCACAGACAGTTGTCATATTTGCTTCACAAGAAGCAACACAAAAATGAGATACACCGTGAGAAATCCATGCATTTAAATGACTAATAAAGAACTACATTTTCTAGAGCAGTCAGCTAGACTGCTTACAGTAATTACACAAACAGAGCAATGAATGCACTCTGATTTATCGTGTAATGATAAATAAAATGTATTTTGAATGTTCACAAATGTCCTTTAACTGAAACAACCAAATACATTCATTTAATCATTTGCATCATATTAACCAAAGTGTATCTATCAAATAGCACTTATTTAATACTAATAGGAAATAAATGGATACAGGAAGGCACAGCAGGAGAAATCAACAGTCCATAAAAGAACATATGTAAAATTACTTTAAAAATCATTTCATGTTTCTGTTTAAACAACTCATGTAAGGAAATACCAGACTATGCTAAATATTTTGGTCACTTTACATACATGTCCTACTGCCAGATTAACCCTGAGTGCATTGAAAAAATCTCCATCAATATGTTCCTTTAAATAATCTTTAAAGCAAGATCACTTATCTTATTGGTATAACTTGCACCAGCACCTCAAATAAGATTAGCTATAGGAGCCAAGGCACTTTTTACTGTTTCTATATGAAGATGATTTTTTGATCTATAAACTTTATAGAACATCCCATAAGGCCATAGTGCATGAAGCAAAAAAACCAGACTTCATACTACAAGTAGTAGTCTTAATCTGTAAACAAATTTCTTTCATAGCTAATATGTAAACAACTTTGAAGAGTTAAATTGAACCCATAAATATGTTTCTTTAATCAAGACCCGCTCATTAAATTTTGTTTGCATAAGGCAATAAAACATATTTTGTATGAGGAGCAGTCCAGTTTGTGCTCTGATTTCTTTCAGTCCTGACTAGCCATGATCTGGATATGAAAAATTTTAAGCATTAGATTATTACAAATAGAGTTGTTTGGAAATGCTGTCTGCAACAATACAAGGCCTGGGTATATTTTGAGCATGTATTTTATTGGTAGATAATAGCTAGGGTCCAAAAAGTTGCACTGAATACCCAAATTCCAGTATGAGCAGCATTCCTTCCTAGTGCTGTATCTGAAGGTTTTCTCCCATATACTAATAATAAAAATAAACAAAACAAAACAAAACCACCTAAATCTTACAATCCCACATAGATCAACGCCAACCTGTCATGAGTAACTGTCAAACAAACATTGTGAGAGATACAAGATTTATATGGTACAAACTGAAGACACAAGTCATGATATTTTGGGATATAATTAAAGCTTAAACACTGCAGTATTTACTGATTGACTCCCTTTTTTAAGACTTTGGGTTGTTTAAAAAAAACAACCCACAATCCACCTAAAATAACTAATTCAGTGAATCTCAGTCACAGATAAATTTTGGTTCATTTAAGTCCAAATTAGACATTTCAGTTTATGTTCATGCTAATGAAATTCAGATAAACTACCCTGGCTGCAAGCCCATTTACTTCTGGCTGAAGAGTACACGCAGCTGGATGCCAGTAAATCAGGCAGCACATAATTTCTGCCCATAGGCTAATGACTGCTCTGCATCACCAGTGTGGAAGAGTAAAAACACTAAGACAGAGATCTCAAAACAGCACTTCACCTACATGCCAACTTTCTACTAAAATCAGAGCTTATTTTTCAGTCTCTATCACATTACAATATGTGAATGTTTGTAAAGTAGCCTACACTAAAGCAACAAGGACAAAGGGAAAATTATTCTGCTATTGATGTGAAGTGACTTAGGCTATAGATATACTAAATCACCACAGATCCATGCTGACACCAAAAGAATCAGTCCCATTTTCTCCTCTTCATTTCTCACTGCCACCATTACTCCAGCAGTAGGGTTTGCATACATAATACAAACTGAATAAAACATCTAGCAAGTTTCCTAAAAATACTGCATTCTGATAAATTAAGATGTTTTGTTATCAGAAACATTCTGTATGGTTATAGCCTTTATCCATCTAGAAGAAAATCACAGGCAAGGCTAATCAGTTTCATTCTATAAACAAAATGCATCCAACTTACTCTTTTTGACTTGGCAAGTGTGGTTTTAAATCTGGTTCTGCTTATTTTCATCTAAAAATTCCATACTAAGAAAGCCCTATCTGCATAACTTCATTCAGTGAAATGAAAAGGGCTGCCTTAATGATCTTTGCCAGCAAGAGGGAAGTAGCAGGGGAGGCAGAAAGTTGCTTGATGATAACAGATACAAAGCCAAAGGATCCTGATAGTGGAATCATTGCTTGACACTTTTAATTCCATTAAAATCAGTTATCTTAGGGAGAGTTAGTCATAAAACATACTTATTCTAGTTTAGGAAACAATGGACAAATCACACCATTGCAGCTATTCCTGTTAAAACTTCACTAAGATGTGGGTCAGCAGTTATAGAGTCATAGAATGATTTGGGTTTAGATTTAAAGATTTAAATTTGGGTTGACCTTTAAAGGCCATCTCCTTCAACACCCATGCAGTAAGCATGGACATCTTTAGCTAAATCAAGTTGTCCAGAGCCATATCTAATTTCACCTTGATATTTCCAGTAATGTGGCATCTACCACCTCTCTGAACAGCCTGTTCCAGGGTTACACTGCCCTTACTGTAAAAATAAAATTTAAAAAAAAAAAATCTTCCTTATATCTAGTCTAAACCTACCCTCTTTTAGTTTAAAACCATTACCCCTTGTCCTGTATTGGACAGCATTGGGTCCAGTATCACAACCTTTCTGGTAGGGCTGTCTATTACCAGGCTTCTGAAGTTATCCTCAGTGAATTTGAGGAGTCCCCTAGATTGCCTACAGCTCACTGTGCTACTTGTCCAACAGATGCTGGGGTGGCTGAAGTCCCCCAGCAGGACAAGAGCCTGTGAGTGTAAATTCTCTTGGAAAAGACTTCAGCAATATCATCCCCTTGACTTGGTGATACGAATTAAGACACCAACCACAAGGTTTCCTTTGCTGCCTCAGTCTCCAATTCTTACCCTTACACCTTTGACCTGCTTGTGGCTATTCTTCAGGGGCAGCTCTTCACTTTCTAACTGCTTCTTGATGTAGAGGGCAACACCTCCTTGCCCTTCCTTCCTCACCTGTCCTTTCAGAACAGTTTATAGTCATTGACAGTCATGCTGCAGTCACAGGATTCATCAGTAGCAACCAGGTCATAACTTTGTCAGCACAGTGGCTTCCAGCTCCTCCTGTTTGTTGCCCATGCAGTTTGCATTGGTGTAGAGGCACTTCAGCTGGGCTGTTGGCCATGTCACATTTTTAGAGGAAGTCCTCTTAATTACTTTGAGGTATTTCACTGATGTTTTCCTGTTGGCTCTTATTACCTCAGGAGCTTTTGTTACTTTGCTTTAGTAGTTGGCTCAAAAAATTTTATGAGCACTTTCACTGAAATGTTTTTGCAGGTCACACCCCACATTACCACTCCTCTCCCCTGTCCAGAAAAAGAGGAAACTTTGAGGAATTAGTAATAATTTCCAGTTAGCAACATAAGACTCCTGAAGCTGGAATATTATTCAAAGCACTCATTCAGTTTTAGCATCAAGACCCTTGACCCAGACTATAAACCATATTTCAAATAAACAATGATTTCTTGTAGTGATTTCAAGCACCTTAAGGAAGATCATCAGCTTCACAAGAACATAGCTTTTGAAAATAAGCAGGATTTGAGTAGTATGGTTTCGGTGAGGTTTTTTTGTAGCAAAGTATTTTTTTTTTCTGTCTACATACAGCATTGTCACAACTTATTTGCTTAAAACATTGTTTTTCTGGTTGTGTTTGTGAATTACAACAGCAGCAAAACTGCAGTGCCACAGTTTGTAAACCACAAAACAAGCAGTAAACAGTTGGTCTACTGCTACATACTTTGAGTCTTCCATTAGTTAACTTCTTTACACCAATAACTACCACCTTACTATCAGATATATAGTCATCACCACCAAAAATATGGTTTGATATAGCCTTTTCTGTCAGATGTCCACCTTCTAATACTCAATTGTCTTCTGAGAAATAGCAATAGTCCTTTATATAAAATGGGAATTATAACCTGAACTTTAAACCCCAGGCACACAAGAAGTCAGCCACAAGGCAATGTACCTGCAGAGAAAAATCAGTGTTTCTTTCTTCAGCTTCTTGTTAATCTTCTCTTTTGCATTTTACCTGGTACACTCCAAATCGTTGTTTAAAAACCACGAGTTCCATATTTGCCCACAATCACACAAAATACAAGACTATGTCAAAATTTACAATCATTGTCACCACAGGCCAACTCATAAGGAACAGTTTTCTGGGTCTAATAAATGAGGGATTATACCTAAAGTAATCCAACAGAAATACCTCCAAAGTTCAATACACTGTTTAAAATCTCTGTGTCAATATTTCTATCTAAAATTGATGTAACACATGTTGAAAGTAGGAACTTTTGAGATGGTGCATCCAGTATTTTACTGTTTACATCAGGCATGTACTGCATAGTTTTAATTAAAAACTTACAAATTTCTGATTGAGAGAGATCAAATTATGTTCTCAAAGCATACATTAATGTAACAGGCATTACGTGTTGGTGGAACACCATTTGCAATTCAAAATGCATAAACTGAACCTCCAAACCAAATAGCAGCCTATTGCAAAACAGAACTGCTCAAAGGCCAAAAATATTTAAAAATTAAAAGTTAAGCTCTTTTAACTTTCAAAAAATGGTGGAACCCAGACATAAGAATAGCTAACAGGCATGTTTTACCAAAACTAGGTTTCCTTTTTATATCTGAAAATAAGACCTGATCTCTTCAAAGATAAATCACAGAATCACAGAATGGCAGGGCTTGGAAGAGACCTCTGGAGTTCATAGAGCCCAACACCCCTGTCAGAGCAGGATCACCCAGGGCAGGTCACATAGGAACAGATCCAGGTGGGTTTTGAATGTCTCCAGAAAAGGAGACTCCACAACCTCCCTGGGCAGCTCTGTCACCTTCAAATATTAATCACAAATAAAAAGGACTTACCTTCTGGTCTGTTATTTTTCCTTTTTAGCCATTTTTCCACAGTTTCTGCACTTACACTTTCTGACACAAATTCATCCAGTACCTGGGGGTGAAGAGAAAGATAGGCCTTCACTTTTTCATCTGTTAAACCTGAAAGACAGAATATTAATTGATTACATTATGGGTATGAAATTCCTCATACAATATAAAGACAGCAGTAACAATCAATATTCTTTTGTATTACGTGGCAATTGAATGTATGTGTATCTAAATTTTCTCCTTGTAGACAGAACAATATCCAGTCCAAAAAATGAGCTATCATGTGGAAAATAGAAGCAGCAAAACATATCCCTGAACATACTGTATGTAAGAAGTCACCTGCAGGTGAAAGCATAAACATTACCTGGGAGAAATGTCCAATAAGGCATTTTTTACTATGACTGTGAATCTAAAATTATATTTCCAAGCTATGCAAGATGATGGATTGATAAAGAAACAGGGTGGAAGAAAATAGGAGTGAACTGGTATTTCTCATAGAGCATCAAATTCAGTATCCTCACTTCACGTGGTGGGAGAAGCAACAAAAAACTATTAAGCAACACCAAAATCAAGTGAAATTTTAAAATCCTGGAGTTATTTATGTAACTTTGAAATATAAATTGCTTTCACGTGCATGTTTCCATTGCCTTAGTAATTTAGTTGTAAAAATAAAATTAATTCTAGACAAAAGGTCTTCACAATATATGCAAGATAAGAAAACTTCAGGATACTTTTTGGAAAAAAAAAAAAAGAAGAAAACCTCAGATTCTCAGATCCCTGATACAATCATAAATATATTCCCAAATTCATAAAACCACTATATGATGGTGCACTTCACAAATTCCCCAGATAAAATGACTGGCCACAGGGAGGTGAGCCCAAGGGTACTGAGGCTTTCCAAGGGAGGACAGGAAAGCAGCACATCCTTCTCCAGGGACTAAGCTTCAAGCTGCCACAAAGGGAGCACCCCCGAGTTACAAAAGTCTTAATGAGATCTGAGGGGAGGAGGAGTAACCATCACTTTAATGACTCTAAATACATCTTTCTCCTTTTGTGTTGTGCATATGTAAACGTCAATGTAAATTCTCCACAGAAAGCAGCCTACATTCATTAGAGGAGAAATTCCCCTCTGAACAAAGCTGACCTCATTTGAAGATTATTCATGCTATAAAATAAGACCAATATTCCTATTTTATACATCACACAGTATCAGAAGACATTGAAAACCACTACAGTGTAATTTAAATGCTAGTCAACAATTGTAACCTTTAAGATGTCTTAGAGATGTTTACTATCAAAGCTTTCAGGAAGCACAAACCAACAGTTCCACCTGCAGAGTGCCAACTACATCTCACTCCCCCCATCACCCATCATCCCCCCCATCCACCTGCATCACACCATTCCTACCATATCAGCCCCCAGCAGCTCAAACTTGGTTTAAAAAAACCCTTTCTTTTCATCCACAAAGGCAGCAGTTTCTGGTGGATACCACAGCCTCAGATAACATTTCCACTTACAGACAAGAATCTCCACTTCTGTGTTTTCAGTGAAAATGACCTTAACTTCTTTATGCATGCAGTCTGTATTCCTTGACTTCAGTGGAAATAATTCCTCTACTCAGACCTTTACGAGTTGTGTTTTCTGTAATATACACATCAAAACCCAATAAAATGGCAATCTGAAAGAAGACTTCACTCTACATGTCATGAGATTCATTTCCATTCCCAGCTATCCTGCAATTTCAGCAACCTGAGGGTGAAAACTCTGCTTCAACCTTACACAGGAAGGTGATTCATGAAGCTGATACCAGAAAGCCTGAAGCAGTCCTTAAATTACACTCCTTTCTTTCACTAAAGGCATCTATGCAGATGTGCTTTTTCAAAGTCAGATTTGTAGATGGGAACAAACAGAACAGGATTTACAACTACATTTTCAGAAAACTGTCAAAACCAAATTGTAACTTCACAAAATGGAACATTAAAAAACTGTAACATTAATAGAAAGTAGCCTTTTAGAAAATAATAAATGTTTTGTGGCTTAGGTACATTAAGGCAAAAGAGCATTGTGAAAAAGCTTTAATGTAAGGATGTTTTACAGCTGTGCATAAACAATTATTTTATGGCATACGTAAAGCCTTCTACATTGTAAAATATACATCAGAGTAAGATTTTCACATTAAAATATTAATGTGTTCAATATGTTCACTGTCTTGAACTGTCACGTTTCTGAAAACATCTGTTACACACATTTTTTGTTAAATATTATCAACCTATCTCTATTAAATGGTTGCAAACTTTTAATTCTTAAATATTTAAATAACAAAAAAAAAAAAAAAAAGCAGCTATTAGGGAATTCAGAGGCAGTTATTAATAACATTTGAGTAAATGGGACAATAATACTTAGCCCAAACTCAGGAACCAAAAGTATATCATTCCAGTTAGGTATCATTTACAGAATTTAGGATCAAAGAAAACACAAGCCAATGCTGGTTATTAACTTTTCTGTTATAATGAACTGGTCTTAAGTATTTTGGCAGTGAAATTCTCTACATGCATTCACATTAGAAATATTTCTCCACTACTTCTTTCTTCTCAGCTTACTACTATTGGACCCATAGATGAGTAGGGACAGGAGGCTATGTCAACTATTTCCACAGAGCTCTCTACACAAAAGGGAGCTTCCCAATTTTTTCATGCATCCTCAGAAAGCACTACCTGTTGTATCTAGAGCCCATCTGGGCAGAGCTATGTCAGTTGTCAAGAGGACCCATCACTCAGGAGGGCTGCACTCTGGACAACAGCCTAGCATGAAGTAGGCCAGAAAGAACAGGAAGACTGGAACAGCTTTAATTCCTCTGGGAATCAAAGGAGGAATATGGTGATTGGGTTCAATGTTCATTCTCATTTATGCACTGGAGGCTGCCTGCACTTCTAAGTCATACATGTATCCTGTTTAAACAACACACAAACACATCTCCCAAACCACCTTTCTCCCTTATATTCTTATTTTAAAGTTATGAAACCACATTTCAGTGCTGGTATCTGATTAACATGCTATTGTCGTGTTTTATTCATGCATTAACTATTTGTTGTGGATTTAAGATGAAATATGAAAGTGACAATAAAAATATCATACAAAAGGACACACACAGATCAGATAAGCTCTTATTTAATTTCCCTCTGAACACACAGGAGGCAAAGAAATGGCTCAGGCTACCCACCACTTGTGCTAGCTCAGCAGCTCCTCACTTCCTGACCAACATGCCTGCTCAGGTTTGCTGTGAAGATCTCAATTTGAAATGTTCTTTTTGGCCATGCCATCTGCTTTTAAAAGTTCATTCATACACACGGAAAACATTAATAAAGTTTAGTTTGGTTTCATTTTTACCATTTCTTGGCTACTTCTGTCTGAACAGTAAGTGGAAATACAGCCTTTCAATCCATGTTGGGTTTTATGTGTTTCACCTTATTGTGCTTTTTGTGTATCTCAGTTATTATAGGGTAGGATGATATAAAATTGGCAAGGCTCAACAAACACTGAGGGCAGAAGACAGCCTGCCCCCTCAACACCACCCAAGAGGCAATTCCTTGATCAGCAGAATTCCTAGAACACTTTTACTGCCAGAGGGAAGGATCTGTCTGGCAGGACATTGTTTCTTAAAATACATTAAAGACTGCTTCCATTTCAATGAGGGAAAAGAACAAAGAAACCTTTATCTGAAGACAATTTAGCAAGTTTCACAGAGCTATTTAAAGAGGAGTAGTTAGTTATTCATGTAGATTATGAAGCATCCCAAGAAATTACCTCTTTTATTTCAACTTACCAATTTATTTCACTTCTCTCCAGCTGCTGGCCACACTTCTCTTGATGCAGCCCAGGATGCCATTGGCCTGCTTGGCAGCAATTGCACACTGCTGGCTCATGTCCAGCTTCTCAGCCACCAACACCCCCAAGCCCCTTTCTGCAGAGCTGCTTTCCAGCACCTCATCTCCCAGCCTGGATGGATAGTGAGGGTTGTTCCAACCCAGGTGCAGGACTCTGCATTTAGTCTTGTTGAACCTCCTGAGGTTCACCTGGGCCCACCTCTCCAGCCTATCCAGCTCCCTCTGGATGACACACCCCTCTACTCTGCTCTGCTCAGACCTCACCTGGAGCCCTGCATCCAGTTCTGGAGTCCTCAGCACAGGAGAGACATGGAGCTGATGGAGCAGGGCCAGAGGAGATGCTCAGAGGCTGAAACAGCTCTGCTGTGGGGACAGGCTGAAGGAGCTGGGGTTGTTCAGTCTAGAGGAGAAAAGGCTCTGGGGCGATCTTATAGTATAGATCTTCCAGTGCCTGAAGGGGCTACAGGAAGGCTGGAGAGGGGCTGTTTCCAAGGGCCTCTAGTGAAAGGATGAGGGGTAATGGGTTTAAATTAG
>JANHGL010026309.1:6535-29234 GCA_024611195.1 Ceyx melanurus | reverse complement strand
AGGGTGTCCCTGCTCCCTGCAGGGGGGCTGCACTAGATGCCCTTTGGAGGCCCCTTCCAGCCCTAACCATTCTATGACTCTATTTCAACTGTGTACCAGGACTACATCAGTTGAGCTTCAAAAACATAACTAGGACTTTGACTGTTTTTGTTAGTACTTATATTAAAATCCAAATGAAAACAAAAAACAAATCACCACCACCTTCTAATACACCTGTATTTCTAACTCTCATATGCAGCCAGTGTGAGCATTGCAGGCTTCTTAATTTACTGATGCCCAGCCTACTCCAGCCTGGATTCCCCTCTTCATCTACTGGCAAAGTTTAATTTCAGTAACTGCAACATTTTATCAGTGATAACATCAGGTAGAACCCTAAAAGAGATCAACTGAATTCACAGAGTAATCTCCCAGTCCAGTGTAAGTAAAGCAACAGCCTCATAAATCAAAAATAAAACCTCAACTTATGAAGATGAGAGAAAATGTGGGAACATTTTTTGCAGCTGGGTGTACTATACAAGCAGATAATTTTATAAGTACTGGCACAAACACTTTTCAAGAAGCCTCAAGTGAGTGAAGACATTTCCAAATGAAATGTTTATCTGAATGACCAGTAAAAATGAAATGCAACAGTCGACAGAGTTTATGGAATAGGAAGTTTCAGTAATAAATGTGTTCATATTCACCCTGTTGATTACTACAATCCTCATAATGTCTATGGTAGGATTTAGAAGAGACAGAAACTGTAAACACTGCCAATCTTATATGCTGCTTTTCTCTTAAGACGCCAGCAAAATAATCTTGGGAAAATAACTGCATATCAACACTTTTAAAAAACATAATAATAAAAAGTATAAGCCACTACTACTTCTATCCTTAAGGCACAAACTGCTTTTTGGGCAGATGTGACAAAGTATACTGAATCTCAGAAATTGACTTTACAGTTTTCAATTGTAATGCTACTGCAAGGCAACATCCTAGGCTTTTCTACACCAGTAAATTGAGCATGTCTAGGGCTGTTCACTGACATGAAACCAAGTGGTTTACAACTTCCTCTATCCTTACTGTATGTCCTTACCTCTGAATGAATCTGAGGGAAAACTGGAATACATTCTTATTGTCTGCTGGGAACCATCCTTGGCCTGACTCTACTCCAGAGAAACATCTAGGACCAGGACATCACTAGTTGGCTTTGGCCAATGCATTGCCTAGAACCATTCTAAAAATGTAAAAACATAGCCAAAAATATCCAAAATGTAAGAACGTTCCTTTGCACTCTTTATCTACTATCCCAGATATAGCATAGCTGGATTAAAAAATAAACTAAGAAACAAGACCTTCTCCAAACATCAATTATCAGTAATTATTCCTTGCCTTTGAGCCAGTCTCCAACAGCCTTCCTTTTGAAGAGAGAAAAAAATAAAGCCAAAAATCCCTTTCAGCTTTTTATGCTGCCTACAAATATTTTAACTATTTCTTAGATATTAGCTAACCTGTGTAGTAAGTACTGAATTGATTCATGTCTCTTCTCTTGGACTCTTAATCCATGTCACACTGCACTCTCCTCTGGGAATAGCTTCACTGAGCTCAGTATAAAGCAGAACTGACTGTGAATGAGCTGAAAGAATTGAAGCCTAGAGCTATGTTTAAAAATCTGCTCCACTTAGCAACATGAGTCAGTCACATCATTAGCAATTCTTGTCATTTTTTCATTAGTGTTGCAATATTTGGTCTTCTTTCCAAAACTATTTGCTTAATCAAATATGATCAGACAAGAATTTTATATTTCACCTGAACTTTCTGGTTTCCAGGCTGGGGGGTACATGGGAAAGCAGTGGAGAATGGACAAAAATTAACAAGCCAGCCTAATACTCACAGGGGCTCCACATTTTACCCTAGAACAGCTTCACTCTCACACTGATTACAGTCACTGCTTTCCCCTACCCCTTGTAACAGTGTTTGATTTATATGACACACTTTTCATCCAGTCAGACAGGATCCAATGCTTTCAAAACACATTGTTAGGGTATACGTTGGTCAATATAAGAAAGCAGGTGGGTTTTATGTATCAAGAAAGCTTTTAATAGTAAAGCTGAATGTAAATGTTGCATGTTAGCATTTTAATTTATTATTTTTTTAAGTTAAATGAAAAAAAAAAAAAACCACAAATGGCTGGTTTTGTTTAATGAGGAATTCTTCCCTGTAATTAAGTAGGTCAGAGAGTGAAATATGGGCAGTCATAATTTCTCCAAGTAAGTAACAGTATATTGTACCACATAGAAAATCTGCAAGTCAAGAAGAAAAAATGAAAAAAATCATATCAAATCAACAACCAAACACCAAAATCAAATTATGGTGATAAACACTTTCCAGACAAGGTATTATCTGAAACAGAAAACAACCTTACCTCAAATACAAGTTAAAAAAAAAAATATTTAATCTATAATATTGAAATGATATGATAGATGTGTAAGACTTCCTCAAAATCAGCATTTGGGAAGAAATATAATACCTGTACAAAAAAAAAAAACCAAAAAACAAAACCAAACTTTAAAATATCAGAAAACAATCCAGAAGGCAAATCTGAACACAACCTGGCCTTTTCCTTTATTTAGAGCTGTCTTGACCCATCTCTTTCTCACACAAAGATCACCTCTCTATCTTTCTACAAGAACTTTATAAACTATATTTGTAGTTATTCTCAAAAGCATTCAAGGCATGTGTGTACATTGCTTCATTTGGATTAAGCATTAATCCCATTAAATCAATCCCTTCTTTGTTCAAAGCATCAGGATTCAAAACCACAGGCACAGTCAGTTTTGGAATATCCTTTTCAAGTCAGACTTTTTATCTTAATCCATTTAAGTATACAGGAATGCAATGCACCCAAGTGCCCAAACTCTGTGAAACTTGACATCACTGGTCTAGCAAAAAGGATAATCACTAACGAGAAGCAATCACAATGGTCAAGTTTCTTTTGGATTCCTCTTTTTATGAAAAATCAATTCACAAACCCATCTGTGAGCAGCTCCACTCATGTTTTTTGCCCCTTCTACTGCATTGATGGAAGAAAAACAATACAACAGCTCCAGCACTCCTGGGATGAGCAGTGCAGAGCAGTAACACCCTGCACAACAGCACTACACTGTCAATTTGGGCATTTAAATATTGCAGGTGTTTGGCTTACATATAATAAATCTCATCATTAAGCATTTCCAATCTTCATATAAAGATGAATGGCTAATTATGTCACTGCATAAAACTGCAGGCTCTGTGTACACTCAGATCAGAGTTTCACCCCCAGTCAAGTGTGGTCACTCTGGTAGTGGCTCCAGCAGCCAGCAGTGGCAGTGCAGTGTTTCAGCCAGGACACCAGCACCACTGCCTAAGCTTTAGAGAGAGAAAATAAAGACTGTCTTGGCCAAAGAGAGCTGAAATGTGTTCATATAGAGAGAAAACCAATGACCACCTCATCCTTTATCCTGCAATTCAAACCCTTCCATTCCTGATGATAAAGCCATGGGTAGATCTTTGCACCTGAACGTGCCAGATGCTGAGCAAGGCAGGGACTTAAGTGCCTTTAGTTTCCAGCAACTCCCACAGTGGTTTTTCTGATATTATCAGCACCTCACAAGCCTGAGCTCTAGACATCTACAGACACTCTGCTGGTTATGTTTCTCAAAATCTAGCACTTGAGAGCTGCATAGTACTGGCAGCTCTAAGCACTGCTTCAGTATTACAGTAAAAAAAAACCAACCAAAAAAAACCCAAAAAGCCATGTAAGAGTGTTGATGAAACTTGTTTTCATTAGCTAAATGGCCTATAATTTTTCTATAGAAATTATACATATGCTTAATGGGGTGAATGTGTTCCTAATCTGAATAATAATTTTTCATAGGGTATCACAACATACTTCAAATTGTCTGAGTGGCATAATCCTGCACAGCATGTATATATAGTTTTATGCTGTGATTCCATTATTTGATATATGGGGCTTTCTAAAACTCTTGTTACTTCCCTTGTTTGAGAGCAGCTTCTCTCCAATTCTTAATTAGCACACTGGAATAACTCTGAGAAGATTTATTCTCCTTCCAGGTGCATGATGAGACCAAATTTGGGAATTTAATTAACACAAAATAATTGCAAAAGTTAACAAAAATTGCAAAAAAGCTAACAAAAGGAATACAGAGGTGCTTTTAGGACTTGCAAATTGTAATCAAATTAATTTCAGGTCTTTGCTTGAGGAGAAAACTATGTATATCATCTTAAGGATACTAATAAAAAGAATTATCAACATACTTAAAAATAACATATCACACTGAAGTAAGTTAAAATGTATTTGTAAATATAAAAGGAACATCTCAGTATGACTTAAGAATTATTTTCTCTTTTTTATTCTTTTCTGCAAGTCACATAGCCAGGGTGCCTTGTATCCTGCCCAAAATACACCTACCTGATATACAGTTCATTCATAACTCATTATGAAAATGTCAAGACACTCAGGACTCACACATACTTCATCTCTGGGAAGATCATATGCAGTTGTAAATTCAACTAGAGATTAAACAAGGTAGGAATGCCTTAACTCTTCCCTTGAGTCCAGGTGTTGGGACCAACTTCTTGATTTATGACTTCTCCTGTAATACCTTCTGGCTGATGTAATGTCTTCCTCCCACCTAATACCTCAGCCTGGAGTAGCTCCCTTTCTAAATCAACTCTTAGAGCTGAAGAGTAGTCCCAGTGTATTTTATTACCAAAGTTTTATTACTGATTTCTTTCTTCAAATAAACTCCCATAAATAAAGTTCTGTAAATCCTTTATAATGTATATGCTTACCAATACAAAGATCTAATGCTGTTCACTAAAATGCTGCTTAACTTATTCCACAAACAAGATGCAGTATGATGAAATTTCCTTTGAAGGATACTACATGTCTGCCAAGTCTCCCTCTGTTATTTCACTGAACAGGAAACAGAGCACCTTCTTCCTTCTGAAAGGAGCATCCCACTTCATATTAACACAGTAGTAAACGTGTTAGGACAGTTTCCCAGGGTACAGGACTTGTCTTAACTAAGAACTACACATAGTCAAACAACACCCTACTTACCTACAAGAGCAGACACTCAAGCATTCTCTACTTTGGTAGTACTGGGACCATATCTGCTGCACCACAGAATTTGTCGTTCTTTTTTAACCCCCTCCAACCTTACAATCTTAGGAGGCTTTAAAAAAAAGATCAACATCCTTTACAAAATGACAATGTACAAACCCCAGAGAAATGTGTCACTGTAAAGCTCTATTAGGAAGAAACCTAAACCACACCCAGAAAGGTTTGATAAAAGTTTTGATATGGTTGATGGGAAGCAAGTCCTTTGTAAACAAACCATGCTAGTTTAGCATTTTTCCAGTCATCATGGCTAAAATAAAACATACAGAAAAATAAACTGTTAGTTTCAACTTCATATTTCACAGATTCTATAACTACTCGTATTATGCACAAGCTTGCTGAGTTGTTGAATAGAAAGTCTCCAGAGTGGCTGCAAGGTGCTATTCTTACCTGATCTAAAGCTCAGACATGACATTTATGGGTTCATTTGTTTTAGGACACAAATTAAGTATTGTCAAGATCATGACCTACTGATTAACACAAAGAATGTTATCTGCTAGCTGCACATTAAGCCTAATAAAATGAAGGCTGAAGCGGTGCATATCTTTATTAAAAAAAAAATAATCACATCTCATTTTAAATAAAAGACTCAAGCTTGTAGAATAGTTTAGCATATTTCCCAGATAATATATTCAGGTTACTAATGGGTACTAAATGGGTTTATGTATTTAAAAAAAAAATCTTTATATATAGTAAAATATTTTTTTAATCACATTCTAATACTAATATCAACTTTTCTTATTTCAGCTTCCAGCATTTTTTTTCCTATTTTAGCTATTAGCTTAAAACAACTTTCAACACTAGACATCATCTATGTGTTGAGGTACTGCTAGTCTGAATGAGTAACATCCATCCTCTTCACTAAGTGGAGTAGTCTCCCTTTTCTAAGTTACAACACTGTATTCTTACAGCACTTCACAATTCCATAATCACTATCTCACAGTAGAGATTCAGAAAGTTTCTGACAAGTAAGGCTTTGATACAGTCTCCTGTAACATCCTCATAGGAGAGCTTATGAAACACGGGTTAGATGAGTAGACAGTGATGTGCATTGGGAACTGGTGGAATAACAGAGCACAGTTGTGATCAGTGGCACAAGCTCTAGTTAGAAGCCTGTAGCTAACAGTGTTCCCCTGGGTACAGTCTTGCTCAGCATCTTCATCACTGACCTGGAAGAAGGGACAGAGAGCACCCCCAGCAAGTTTGCTGCTGACACCAAACTGGGAGGAGTGGCTGACACAGCAGCAGGCTGTGCTGCCATCCAGAGAGACCTGCTAGAAAGAGCACAGAAAAGGAAATCCTGGTGAACAACAAGTGAACTACGAGCCATCAATGTGTTATTGTGGCCAAGAAGGCCAATGGTATCCTGGGATGTGTTAAGAGGAGTGTGACCAACAAGTCAAGGGAGGCTCTCCATCCTGTACTGTGACCTAGTGAGGCCCCATATGGAGTAATGGGTCCAGTTCTGGGCTCCTCAGTTCAAAACAGACAAGGAACTACTGGAGAGGGTCCAGTATAAACTGAAAGTATGATTAGGGGACTAGAACATCTCTCTTATTGAGGAAAGGCTGAGACACCCAGATATGTTTAGCCTGAAAAAGACTGAGGGGGAATCTTAAAAATGCTTATAAATACCTAAAGAGCAGGTGGTCAAGAGGATGGGGCCAGACTGTTTTCCATGGTGCCCAGCAACAGAACAAGGGGAAATGGGCACAAAGGGGAACACAACAAGTTCCACATTAACACAGGGAAAAAAATTCTTTACTGTGAGGGTGGTGGATCACTGAAACAGGCTGCCCAGAGAGGTCATGGAGTCTCCTTCTCTGGAGATACTCAAAACCCACCTGGACATGGATACTATGCAACTGGGTAAGCCTGCTTTTAGCAGAGGGATTGGACTAGATGATCTCCAGAGGTCCCTTTAAACCCCTGCCATTCAGTGAGAAGTCTCAAAAACAAAACAACAACAAAAAAACCCCAAATAATCAACAATAACAAAAACTCAACCCAAACAGGTTTTGTGGCAGAGATTCTAGCCTTACCAATTGAATGTTGGAGCACTATGTACCCTTCCTTCAACCCCATCAAAAGTGCTACTGCAGATATTTTTACAACAAACACAAGTTGGTACCATGTAATTAAACTTGGAAACCGCTTTTTAATCTTACCATCAGCATTACTATAAAATAGTGATACAAGATACCTCTACATAGATAAACTTTGACCAAAGTTTAAAATAAAATTAAAAAAAAAAAAACAACTTATTTAATTCTTTTGAGGGGAAAAGAAAGCTTGCCTTCAGAAAAATTAAGCATTGAAGTAAAGCACTGACTCCATTAAACTGACAGAAAAAAAAAAGAAACTCCAATTTACTTAAAACACAATAAAGAGAATTATTTTCTTTTTCTGTCACCTCATCTTTCCACTCTTTAAGTGAACAGAAGGAAAGATGATTTTTCAGAGATGCTATCTCTGCTCAGTTTTATGGTGATGGATGTAATTAAATCTCCATGGCAGTAAAATATGGCCTAGGAAAGGCAGTATAATTCAAGATATTTAAATGAATATGCCACTGAAGTAAAAGGTTTAAAGCAATAATTAAATACTGTGCTACATGTGCTTGTACATTACAGACAAGGACACATTGTGCAACCCTTGCTTGCATTGGTGAACACTTCCAGGGGTAGTCCTACTGACGTCAGTGAGACTGCTCACACGGGGAAGAGCTCACTAACGTGCAAAGAGTTGTGCAACAAAGTCCCAAACACATTTCATTCCACACATTGTTTCAACCTTTGTTCCTCAACCACAGGTTTTGCCCTAATAATGTTAATAATATCATTTCATTAACGTTGCCATTCAGGAAACAAGTTGTATGTTCTCACCTATTTAAGTGGTATCTGAAATCACCCAGTATGAGAGGCACACAAGAATAGCAGATCCACTGAGGCTGGCAGGACCCACACCTAATCCACTCCTTGCTCAAAAATGGTCACTCCAGTGGATTTTTCAGGGTCCTCTCCCATCAGCTTTTGAGTAGCACCAAGGGTGGAGCCTCCACACTCTGATTGGACAGTCTGGGCCAGATTTCAATCATGCTCAGAGTGAAAAAAATAAAATAAAAGTGGTTTCCCGTGTTCATAGAATCACAGAATGCTTTGCTTTGAAACAGACTTTTAAAGGTCACCTAGTCCAACACCCCTGCATTAAGCAGGGATATCTTTAACTAGATCAGGTTGTCAAGAGTCCCATCAAACCTCACCTTCAATATTTCCAGGGATGGGGTTTCTACCACCTCTCTTGAGCAACCTGTGCCAGTGTTTCACCACCCTCATTGCAAAAAAATGTCTTCAATATATCTAGTTTAAATCTACCCTCTCTTAGCTGAAAACCATTCCCCCTGTCCTGTTGAACAGGCCCTGCTAAAAGATTGTCCCCATCTTTCTTACATAGGTCCCCTTCAAGTATTCAGGTGGAAATTCTCATGTTTCAATTTATGCTCACTACCTTTTGTCCTGTCTCTGGGTACCACCAAGAACAGTTTAGTTTGTCTATGTTAATTTCCCCCATGTTAGGTATTTATAAGCATGGGTAAGATCCCCCCATGTCTTCTTTTCTCCAGACTGAACAGTTCCAGTCCCAGTAATCTTTATGACCACTGGGCTCACCCTACTATGTCCATGTCTCTCTTACTGGGGAGCAAAGAACTGGACCCAGCACTCCAGCTGTGTCTTGTCAGGGCTGGCTAGAAGGGCAGGATCTCCAATCTGGACCTGCTGACAATAGTTTTACTAATGTAGCCCAGGATGCTGCTGTTCTTTGCTGTGAGTGCACACTGCTTGTGCAGGTTCAGTCAAAAGCAATCACAGGACCTAATGCTATAGGGATTCCTACATCGTAGCAGGTGAAATAAATGGGAAATACATTCTCCTGATTTGGATGTTGGCACAACAGAATAAAAAACAACAACATATGGGATTGGCTGCTTTTCCACAAGCTTTCAGTGGTGTGGCAACTCTCTACTCACGCAATATCAGCTGGCAAAACATCTTCCATCAGTACTATTTTAGACAAGAATTCAAATAATCTGTTTGTTACTATTTTAACGTTTTCTTGTTGGCAACCGCAGTAAAACAAAGACCCAGTGTTTAAGTCGTGGCCCTAGTTTTTATTATAAAGCTTAAGCAAATGCCACAGAATTCAAGGCTAGTTTCAAAAAGTAAAAATGAGCAGCTGCATCTTTTCCCGTCCTCCTCCCCCTCATCATATCCCCACCCTCTTTTGTTTGTTTTGGAGACAGTGTAGCTCACTAACATGTGTTCACCTCTAAAAAGCATCCTTAGAAGAAAACGGGGGAGGGGGGAGAGAAGAGCTGGAAAGAGCAAAAGTGGAAAAGGAAAACAGGACAGATGGAAACTGTTCTGATTTCAGTTTCAGTTCTCAGGAAACACCTTAAGAGAACTAGTCTACATTGCCACATTCCCAGCATGCACACACTACATTATTACTTTGCCGTAATGATTTATACAAACTTTTCACAGGCAAGGGCAGTACTCAATAAGTAGAAAAAAACCTGGTAGAATGGCTTCACCTTTCAATGTAATTCAGCTTTGTATTAACCTGATTTTACCTAAAACCTACTTGAACTTGGCCATTGGCTACATTCAGAAAACACTTTACAAAGATGTGCATGTAGACAGACACTAATATAGGAAGTTAAGGCACATTTCCACCGGGCTGGGCATAATTTTTTACTTTAATGTAAAGTAAAAACCTTCAGAAGCTCATGGGCATTGAGGTTCTGATTTCTGTCCAGCACACTGATTTATCAAATCAGTTCTCAGGAGACTAATAGGCCCAATACCATATAGTGACAAAACAAAAATACTAAAAACATCCCTAAAAATCACATTGATAGCACATGAACAGATTGATCCAATGCCAAAGCTATCCAGTGAGAAATTGAATCATAAAATATCCAATAGAAGAAGTCAGCAAAAGAACTTAAAAAAAATAAAATCAGACAAAATTAAGAGATTTATCAAACAGGTAGCTTTCAATATTTTTGAACTCCTTCAGATACACTCTGGGAAAGTCTCCAACACTGCAACTTCTGTAGGCTGGGGGACATACATTCTGTTTAACTGACAGGGACATGTAAGATCTGGAGAAAAACTCAGCACACCCAAGATAACTAAAAAGTGACTTGGAGTTATACTGCAAGAAAAATGGCAGCAGGAGATCTCTTAATGATACAGTATCGATGATAAAAAGCAGTCATAAATTACAATTGATTACTGTTTCTCCTCTAGTTCCACTGCCACTTATTTTACAGAGTAACAGCTTAGTCATTTTGTGAACAGCTGTTTTGGGGACTTTATAGTGCTGGCATTTTGTTCATGTTACTTCACTAGCTGACAAATGTACCTGACAGTCAAACTCATGAGTTTCCTGGCATATCACTCCAGCAAACAAGCAACCCTGTAATGCTTATCTTCCAATGACAGTGACACACATCATGTAAATTCACTGCAAGATATCCGAGCAAACTGAGGTCAATAAACACAGAAATATTTTCACAAGTAAATTGAGTGCATTTAGCATTATAGCTGAGGAAATCTTAATCCATATGCATATTCAATTGGGAGGTTGGGGACAGAGAGGAGTAAAAGGAATGAAGAAAGAAGCAAGCAAAGGGCTAATGAAAAATATATGTATTGTCATGAAGTCTTTTAGGCATAGTTGTCTTCTGTTGTGATAGGCAGGCTCAGGAAATACTGGATATATTATCAGCAGGAAAAGGTCACGAGGCTCTTTCATCATGATTGGTCAAATGGGCAGAGTAAAACTGGAAGAAACCACAAAGAGAAGATAGAAGCAAACTTGAGAGGTACAAGGATGTTTAATAGGTCAGAAGAAGTACAAAGACTGTATTGAGGAGGTTTGAGAAAGAAGCAAAAGAGCATCTGTGTGAGTGGGCACGACACAGAACTGGAATGGGGAATCCACAAAGAAACGGGTTCAAAATTAACCAGGGGAAAAAAAAAAAACCACAAACACCTGAAGAAATAGTTTTTGCCACAATCAAGATACCCTAGCTACCTGTGGGAATCTTGTTGCAGCAAAGAGCAGGCAGTATGAGGGTGGGAATAAGCAGCAAGAGATGAGGGAAGGCAGGCTGACTTCTTGCAGAAACACTGCCCATCTCCACTGGGTTACAATAACTGTAAATTACAGCCTAACAAATGGAAGAATGAAAGCACACCAACTGAGAGGCCATAGAGCTGTGCTTGAACTTGGAAGCATAAAACATACAGAAAAGATTCAGTAACACCATTTTTGGATACAGTAATCTCATATGGGACTGAATATGAATCTATTGTATGAAGACTTTACAAAAAATGCCAAAGATTACCAGAGATCTCCTGCACCCAGAACTTGAGCTGTTCAGCCTTTCTGGACTACAAAACCAAGCAGATGCAGGAAAAAGGGGGGGGCTTCTGATCATTTGCTCATTGTCCAACACTGCCTTACCTATTGCACATTGTTTCCATGTCAACAATTACAATAGCAAGTTGTTTTATGTTATGTAGTCTACTCTTAGAAGCTCCACTGAAATTTGGTTAGGTTTTTTTTTTCCTAACCTTGAAAATCTGATTTGACAATACAATATATAATCCCACTGTTATAAATGTCAGAAATATGAGTTGTAAAACAATGATGAAAACTCTGCAAGGAACTGCATTAACAGTCTTGGAAACAAAACCTTTCAGACACCTGCAACACCAGCACAAGACAATGCAGGTCTCTACAATAACCTGATTGAAAAGGGCCATTTACAAGTGTGGGAGCAAGGCTTTCAACTGTTGCTCAATGATTAGTATTCTTAATCTCTTCTGAGAACTCCTGCTTTACCAAGGACAATCTAGCTACCCTAAGATTTAAATTGATGAAAGCTATTGTCCTTATGCCTCCCTATCTGCTTCCTTGGAAAGACAATTCCATTACTCTGCTCTTTGTGAAATCCTGGGGTAGGAGGAGGTTGGGTTTTATTTTCCAGAAGGTCTGCATCAAGGAGAAAGTCCTCCTTGACATAAATTTCTAAATGCTTCTGCTCATAGCTTTTCCTGTGATCACTTAAAACTCATCTAAGAGCAGATTACTACTAAAAGGGACAGTGCTGCTTCATATTGCACCCCTTCAGCTGCCTATTACTGATGCTTTTTTTTTTGTATCTTTGCAAGCTTTTGAGCAATTGTGAGGTGAACTGCACAGAAAACCCATCCTTCTGAAAACTGATGCAGCAAAGGAGTTTGATTTCAGCACGTCTTGCCTGGGAGTGAGGAGAGTAATGAGGACATCCCATCTGATGGCATCCTATATTTGCTTTAACAAACTAGTTTTGAAAACAAAAGCTATAATTAAGTGTTGTGATTCTCAGGGGGTTTCTGATAAGCAGAAGAGCTCTGATGAAGAGCAAGATAATTGAAAACAGATTTCTTATCATATTTTGAATCTGCACAACAAAGTTGTGCCTTTTTGAGGTACTAAATCTGAATTTTCAGTACTGGATTCAGTACTTCATAATAGGTAAAGTTCTCTTCACTGTCGAGAAAGGTATTGGATATAAGAGGGTATTAAAGTACTTATTAAAAATATCTAAATCTAATAAAACACTTTCTTAGAAGTAGTTGGAAATCTGAATTTCCCAAGAAATAGAAATATTCAATCATCTTGGAATTTGTTTTCATTTGTAATCAGCATAAAGAAAAAAAACCACAACAAACAACAATATATAACAAATCCTTTGTCATTTATAGAAGAATGAAAATCAGTGGCTTTTTATTGCTTGCTTTTCACTTTATACAACACGAATTCCCTCAGCCACATCAAAATTTATACTACTTAATACTTAGATTGTTTTATTTAGAATTTAGAAAAATGTTAGCTTAATTATGAACTCACCACCTTTGTAACAGAACTAAAATGCTTGTGCTTTCATTTCAACATAGATGCATTTTCCAGAACCTCCAAGCCACTCAAAATTCTTCTAATGTGCAATCTGCAAACATGAGCTTGTTCTTTAACTTCTCCTTATAACTTCTCCTTACTGGAATGAGATTAACCTTCCTAATCAATTAACTTGGCAAACCATAAAAAAATAAAATAGTACAAACAGCATAGTCTCCCAGAGACAAAAACACAACTGAGCTTCCTTAGAGTCACTCAAAGGGTAAATAAGCTGAAACCAAGAGGTGTTTTTCAACATAAGCAGCCTACCATGCCAAGCTGAAGATGCCACCCAAGAGACACAGAAACACTGGAGTGAAAACTGCCATTTCTGCATAACCATCCCTCACTGAGCACTTATGTATTTGATGATGAACTTCTGAAACTGTAGACAATCTGTTAGTAAAAAAAAATCATTTTCAAATAAAAAGGTTAAAACTCAGACTTTGGGACTTCTATTTCAGCAAAAGTGCTATTAATAAGCAGGCTTTGGGGTTTTTTTGGTATCATAGTGTTCTTTTCATGAAGCAAAGCTACAAATACTCATCCATACATAACTCTGACAATTTTTGAATGACATACTGGTTTCCAGATTTTCCATAGTCAAATTCTCTCATTTTCTGAAATTCAAATATTCATTTATCTCTCTGCCTGCTCATTTGGCTGCTTCTATGTTGGCTCCTTCTCTGTCTTGCATTTTTCTGCTACTGGGGACAGGGATATTGAACTTTCCGTTTTCTTTTGACTACATACACATCAAGAATATGTTGTGCCTTCTGTAAACAATAGGTTCCTATCTCAGAAAACATTAAATACTGCCCAAATTCTTGCTCTCTCCTAGACTATAAATGCCTTCTAATGGATTTTGTAAAACACTTTATAAAGAGCAGAAAGTAAAAGCAACTGAACAATTTAACCATTTTAATTTAACAGTAGTATAGTGTCCACATACCAGATTTGGTTTTGGAAGAGGTAAAACAAAACAAAACAAAAGCTGTGAGAGAAGTTTAAACTATTGTTCTCAGTGAGAGAAAAAACAGGAGATTTATAAAATCTCCTAAGTCTTGTATTTTTCTATTTTCTGCCAAGATTCAGAGGAGAGACCAAAGGGCTAAAAAGCAGGTCATTCATTGTCATATTTTTTCCTTTTATAATCAGTGAAAAAATGAAATTAAAATTTTAATTCTCACTATTACAAACCTTCTGGATTGAAATCCTTACTTTTATAGCTTCAAAATTACACAACAGACATGATCAAAAAAAAAAAAGGACTTGATTACACAGCAAACAGCACAGAAACATAGAATATGAGAGAATCTCTAATCTCTAGAATTGAGAGAATCTAGAAGTATATCCCTTCTCAGCTGTGGTTTAAAAGCTTTCCTAAAAGCCTATGGTAGCAAACATTCCAGTTTATTCTCCATGTATTTCTTCATCTTTAGTCAACATCTCCCTGATGTTTTCCTTGTGATACCATGACACCCTATGGAAAACAACTGTCTTACTTCATCTACAAAGTTCTCTCAAACTGCCTGCTGCTGTTTTCTGCATCTCTCTATTCAATCCATCTTCTCTTTTCTAGACAGATTAAGATTTATTACATTTTCTACATCTCTTACAAGTATTGTTGCTTTCCGTTGGATTCTAACATTGGAATCCCCAGAGCTTGGGCTTCCAACATAAATGTTCCTTTGCTTACAGCCTCACTATTGGTGAGCAGAGGGGAAATGTTTGGTTTGCATTTCACTTGTTTCTGCTAACAAAACTTTTGCAATATGTTGTTGACTTACTCTTTTTGCTATCCATTACTGTCCCCATACCTGATTCTGCAGTACTTCGACCTATTTATTTCTGATTTTACCTTTGCATATGTTGAATTTAACATTATTTTTCCAACTTTGGTTCATTTTACAGCTCATTACCCCATTTTATCAAGACTTTTAACAATAAACCTTCATTGCAACTTCTCTCTTGCTTGGTGGCATCCACCGATCTCTGTACATGTACCCTCGTGTCTTGTACCCTCTTTGATGAAAGATATGAAATATACATAGCCCAAGTAAAGGTCTGCATGAGCTGTCATGTTCAAGAACAAATGAATAATAATTATTCTTTGAGTAACACTGGTTATAATAGTTTAAGTGAGAGCTCCCTCTTTTACTTGTGCTAATGCACAGAATGGCATTAAAGATACAGTGTTGTAGGTCTGCTACAACAGACCTACAACACAGCAGCTCTCAAACGGAGCAGAAAAGCCAAAAATGGTATAGGAGGAGGAAGAAGAGCAAAAAAGGACACAAGAAATGTTCAGTTTATCATCAGTTTGCTACCCCATGCAAGTCACAGTCACAATGAACAGCTATTCTTGGCATCCCTTCTGAATGCCCAAAGGATAAGAAGTTGGGAGTGCCTCTCAAAGGCAAAGAGGGAGCACGTAAGAGAATGAAGGCAAAACACACATCTCATTCCCAAGCAGTCTTGCTGTGCTGCAAACTTACTGTCCCACAGCAAGCAGCTCTTCTCTTTGCCCAGGATGGCAATGAGCAGCTCTGGGCACATGGTGCTTGCTCCAGGAGACAGCAGCAGCAGCAACCAAAACCCCACATGGACCAGGAGAGAGAGACCACCACAGAATTAGAGCCTTGAACAAAAAGATCAAGAAGAATTTCATCAAATACTGCTGCTTAGGCTGCACTTAGCTTCCAGAAATGTTCCTCTCCTGCTATGTTCCTAGTAGACCCTGTTAATACAGCTGTACAAAATGTTCAGTCATAGTTAACCTTCCTACAGTCATTAGTTCAGCCTTAAGTGCTCACTTCATTTGTAACTTCCCTCTGGCTTTAACAGCTAAGCTTTTTCTAAGGAATACTTCCAGGGTTGTTTCACACTGTAAGTCAATTTTAAATCTAACTATTTCGGATTTTTTTTTCTTTTTTTAAGTGGTACATTTTTCTAGTTACTCTGCACAACATAACTTTGATCCTTCTTCTTTCATGTCATGCTGTATGTCCTGTATTAAGAATATAAATCATTTACAGTGTTACAAATGCATTACTGAACCTCCCAAAAAAACCCAGTCTTTTCAAATAACTGAGTTATTCTAAAAGGAATTTGATCAGGGAGATTCATTCTCTGTTTTAAAGTTGCTTTTATTCAGAAGAAAATCAGTTTATGAATTGTAAGTAATATAAGCAATAGAAAAATCATTATACCAAACCAAATGTATGGAGCCTGGTGCTTCCCTTGAAGACAATGAGATTATGCCACTGACTATAATGAAACCCATTTCAGCCTCCAAATCTCAAAAGGACTAAAATCATATAATCACTCACATTAAACCACCATTATCTTTTTCATGCTATTACTAAAATGAGGCTGATAAAATGAAAATTCAAGTTATTTTGTATTTTATAAACATTAATTTTTGTAATTATGAAGTGTTTTGAGTCACATTACATAGGACATTACTACTACATATGATAGTTTCCCACTGAGGACCTGTGAAGTGTTTTTTCCTTCAAAATAACAATCATAATCAAGAAAAGAAGAACAGTTTTGCCAGAAAAGGGCTCTCCCTAAATGTGACAATCATGAAAAAAAAAAATACAGGTATCTGTACAATATCTAGATCTCTCATTTTATTTTTGTTATTAATAGTTAATTCAATACTAGACTTAAATCATCCTTCATAATATATTCTCTTTAATAAGATCCTACAATTAATGCAGTCTTTAGAAACCAGAAGCAGCAAATGACCAAGGCAATACCTCTCCCTTCTCTTCCATAAAGAGGCTCCACAAAACAATTTTCATGAAGTTTATATTAAGAAACAATTATACAACAACCAGATTGAGAAGGGGAAGCTAAGAGAAATCCACCCATACAATCAGAAGATAACGTCCAGTACCATATGGGAAAGAAGAGGGGAGATGGGAGAAAACACTATATATTGATCAAATTCACTGCATAATTTATTTCTAATTTATAATATATTATAATAATTATATATAATTTGTAGTTTATTTCTAACTTATAATTCCATAAAAAGTCAGAGTGGCACATAATTTAAACCATGCTCTATTAATTCTGATCCCATATACAGTTGGAAATCTATATAATTAATTACTTGATGCCCAATTTCACTTCAGGTATCTCTCAAAACTACACCATTGAGAACATGGTCTTTCAGAACAACTACTGCATCTAATATTCCCATCTTAATAAAAGACTGCATAACCTACTAATATGATGTCCCATCATTACTAACACATCTATGCATCCAGTTCTTACAGAAATTAAGCATATCTGTCTTTTAGACTTAAATGCTGTGTATCCAATTGATCTCAGAGCCACTGAGGTACGAATCCTGATTAGCAATTCTACTGAATTTTCCTACACAGCCAGGGAAGTGCCAGCCTCAAGAGAAGTTATATTTTGAGATACCTAAACCTGTACTTTGAGTAGCACTGAGAGCTAGCAGCATTCTGCAATTGTGAAAAGCCATTCTGCAGCACATTTTAATGTTTGGCATTTTAAACAGATGCAGACAGACACCATACAATTCTGAGTCAATTTTTGATCTATGATAAATAGACTAATTTCTACAAATGGATGACAAGTAAGATATGTAGTTTTATATACAAAGTAGCCCCAAATGAGTCCAAATATTTTAATAACTAGTGTATAACATCTATAAGATGGCATATATATCAAATACACTGATGTTCTCTTTAACATCACTGAAAATGTAATATTAAAGTCAAAGTCTCTGTAGAACACACAGACATACCTTCTTCAGTTCAGGCAGCACTAAAAATAGAGCCTCAACAGTGGAGTGAGGTATTCTCTTAGATGATAAAACTTCCCCAAAAGCTTTGGTAAGGGTTTGAATTGTTAGCCCAGGGTAACTACGTTAGTACCATCCTGACACTTCTCCACTTCATGCATCAGACACCTCTAGAGGGGCTTCAACAACAGCAGTGGCTATTCAGGCCTTGGAGAGCTGTGATTAATTGGGTCATCTTGGCATGTCTGGTTTAGATTTAGCTTCATAGTAGTGTAAAATGTAACTGTCACTATATAGTCCTATAAAGACATCTTCAAGTACACTTAAATGTGAAAAAATTAACATACACAAAACAACTGCAAATAAATCAAACTTGGAATCATTTATCGATAGGTGAATGTACCACTTCAAACAAAAGGCTCATATACATATAGAAAAATAGGCATCAGATTATAAAACATTCAATTTCTTACCTTAAAAATACTACCACACTTAAAGCTTTGATGTCGTGCAAGCTAATGTCCCCATCTTATTTCTAAAGTTTTTAGCACTGCAAAATTCAGACAAAAAACATTTAAAAAAAAAACAAACTAGAGAAAGTATAATACTTTCAAGGCATGACCACATCTTTCAAAATCTGATTTACTCAAACTACAGTTTAATACAAAAGGTCAAAAAATAAGACCAATAAAGACTAAAATGGCAAAAAAAGGTGAAGGACTTCAGAGAGTACTATTGTTTATTATGGAGTCACTCTGACAGCTAATTCATTTTCTTTGTGATTAATGTAGTCTTATGTTTGTGATTTTGTTGTTGTTGTTGTCCTGCTCCATGATACGATATGAAGTTCTTGAAAAGCATGTTTAATACAGCTTTAAACAACACTGGAACTTCATCTTGGCTACCATGCTTTCTAAACACTACAGGCTGTGTTGTGTGTCTGATGCTGCAAGTACAGTCAACTATACATCACACATGATGAATTAAACACACTTCTTCGAGCGGACATCTATTCTTGCCAAACAATTCCGAAATAATACTAAATAGTTTAAACAGACAGAACTCTGGCCTCAATTCAAGAAAAGCAGCAAGATGTTAAAAAAATATCTCAACAGAGCTGCCTTTTCCAGACAAAGAGCCCTTTTTTCCCTTTTGGCACAGAGGTTTGGGACCAGAGCCAAGGTGCTACTTATCAGCTGTTTGACATCAGGGGAGGACTGCGTGCGTCAGTGGACCCAGTAGGGTCCCTTGGCTTATGGCAATGCACCATGTGGTTCTTATCTTATCAGTTTGCAGGGTCTGGCACTTCAACTTCTGCAGTGTGAAAAGAAAAGGGGAAAAAAAAAAAAAAAAAAAGTGGGAGGGAGGGGAGTTGAGGGGGGAAGGAAGGAAGGAAGGTGTGTAGAGCTGGGAGGGAGAAGGTCAAAGGGGACTCGTGAGCAAGGTTGGATTGCAGAACACAGCTCTGATTATACTCGGGCCTACTGCGCTGCACACGGTTGTAGAAAATCCTGACAGTTTTCTTCCCAATTTCTCCATATGCTCACAAGAGAGCAGCTACTTCTCAGTCAGGTTTTCAGAGAAGGCAGAACAATGTCTGTGTCTGGGGGACAATGCTCCCTTTCACATACGGCTGATAGAGAGGGCTTGAGAGAAATGAGGAATATGACATACTCATGAAAACGCTTATCGAGGTAAGCACGTCCTCCAGGAAAACTCTGAACTGGTCCAGTCTCTTAAGTAAACAAGGTTTAAACAGCCCAGATTAATTACTCAAATGCACAGTTTCAGCAAAATTTGGTACAGCAAATTATTATCAGGGACAAACAAGACTTAGGTTATGGTACAACTACAAGCTTAAAACTGACTGCACAAATGAATCTTTGTATTTAGAAAAACATTCACCTAGGAAGGTAATCATCAAGTAAAACATCTGCTTTCCAAGGTTAATTCCAACTGAAAAAAATAATATAATTACTCAGAAGAATATGATTTGTCTTACCCTACCCTTCCTACATAATGTGTATGAATCAGCAAAAGTCACCTCCTTCAGATTAATTTCCTTAAATTAAGCGCTATTCTACCTCTAAAGCTGAATCACAAGGTATAAATTACAAGAGAAAAATGAGAAGCTATTGAAGTATCTGTGGAAATTAATACTTTTGTACCTGCCCAATCTTTAAAATTCTTTCCGGGTATTTCTCTACATAAACTTTTTATCTTATAATGCAGTGAGCCAGACTACAATCAGTACAGAACAAAAGAAAACTTCTCAATGCTTGCACAGAATTCTTGTTGCCTAAGGATTCCACAGAGCTCTGAGAGTATCTCCTTGCTGGGAACCAGGACTGGGCAGTCTGTCCTGGACTTCTGTTCACTCTCATGAAGGTTCTTGTTTTGTTACTTCAAAGCACAGTTTTAATAAAGTGTATCATCAAAAATATAACAATTTTGTCTTGCTGCATACAACCATCCTGTGCTTCAAGTTTCATTCCTCTTGTCACATCAATTTGCTGAACCATGCTAATCCTGTGTAGTCTGTGGTACAATTGTTCACCTAGAGAGCCATTATGCTTTTATGGTCAAAACACACTAACAGAAACAAAGAATTAAAAGAAATCACACCCTAAGATCTTGTCAAGATTGCCAACAGGAGAATAAAATCTGCACTGTGAGGTTAGTATATTTTGGGCAATTTTCCAGTGTAAGTAGTACATTTTCTTCTCCAAATAGGACCTGAATATTTTATTAGCTAAATACCAATAATATATTCTTACAAAAAACACAAAATAAAACACCATGATCAGGGATCCTGACATAAAAAAAACTGTGTATAGAGTGAAATACTATATGACCACTGGTTTGTTATGAAAATCTGTGAAATTACTATAATGTGACAGATTTTCTGATGATGATTTTTATAATGTTTATTTTTCTTGCTTCTTTTTTGTTACTTTATTTTGGTCAAACACACTGTTGCTTTCTTGGGTTTAGAAGACAGAGAAAAACCAGAAAACCTATAGACACTCATCTGCAGTCTAACCTTTACTGATGAATTCCTGTGCTTGATGAAGTAACCTCTGTGCTGATCTCAGAAGACTGTATGTAGGGACTGGAACACAGACCTGGTGGCTTGCAGAGCATGCTGCTTCCCCTTCAGTTCAGTGATAAATACAGAAGTTACTGGCAGTTATCTAAGACCACTTCATGGAGGATCATGTGCCTCCATGTGTCATGTGATTTAATAAAGCTAAATTTCTCAAATCATGTGATTTTTTAAGAAACAGTACTCTTTCTACTTCCATTAAAAAAAACATAGTTGACAAATAAATTAAAAATATAGTTAAAGATCTACGACACATGCATAAACACTGCATGTGATGCTTCATTGGCCAAGAAAAACAGACATACATGAAAAAATAATGTGCATCATTGTTGAAAACCATATCTGTTACATTATGTGGCTGCTCAAGTACAAAAGAAGCCCTGGCTTGCATCTGTAATTTGCAACTCCACCTCTTCTTCCTCCTTTGGTATTTTTTTGGAACGAGACAGTCATCGAGATCTCAGTGTAAATATACAATTCCAAGTCATTTTATCTAAGTCAATTTAAACACTAAACTTAAGTCATGTACCAATGCTTTGCCAACTGTTGTTACCAATTAAGTCATTTTTAAACAATTAAATCAGATCTCTGATTCTCAGGCTCTGTCAGTATAGTCACACAGACTGAATCCACTGCAGAGCAACACAGCCCTCCTGAGGAGGGCACCTCAGCCATCTCTTCCTACAGATAAATTCCTTTTCAATGGAAGAAATGTACTGCTCTCAATCACAACCTTACCCTAAAAGAAGAACTTCTGATGCCACATTAGCCTAAATACCAGAAAGAATAAAACAATCTGAGCCTCTGGTTGAGAGGGTGCCAGAATCACATAGATGGGATTACTGGAGAGGCAGAGTAGAGTTAGTAACCTTGTTCAAACATGGTCAATCTGTCAACACAACTACTTATATCTGTAATTCTTGAACGATTACCAAACTTCAAACAGAATGATTACCACCAACTTCACAAGTTGGTGGCAGTTCTGGATTAAAATAATTGATTTTTCAATTAAACGGTTTCAAAATACTTGCCAAAAAGTTGCACCAAAGCTGGCAGAGGGAGGGTACTTAATTTTTTTAAGGAACAAAAATAGTTTTATTTTTGACTTCAATATAGAACTGTAGATGTTGTTAACATTCATTTCTCTGAAATTTTAATTGGATCAAAAATTAACAAGCATTATTTTATATTTTCCATTACTGAAACAAAATACAAATTATAGATGAGAAGGTAGGGTATTCATTCTTCCATTTAGGTGACAAACTACAGGAGCAGGGGAGTGGTGAGTGTGTTATTCACTCAACTACCAAATGTTTTACACAACACGTCAAATTTTGACCTGAAAAGAGGTACAAAAAGAGGTTCTTTGGGAAGCAATAACCTGCGAATAATAATAATAATAATAACAACAATAATAATAACAATAATAACAATAACAATAATATCCTAATTCTTTAAGTTGTTTTTAAATACCAATTATATAAAAACATCTAAGATCTAGAATTACTGAATGTTTTGCTCTTCTTGCATTCCATCATGGAAAATACTACAAAAGAAGCAGAAAAGAGTCTACTGCATTGTTATTTTAACAAGTCTGCAGCATGAAGATCTGTAGAAAAAAAACCAACAAACC